>JABUQX010080130.1:0-25601 GCA_015478945.1 Trachelipus rathkii
AAAAGAGAGAAGAATAATATATAAATATAATATATTTATATATATATATATATATATATATTATATAGTTTAATATATATATATATATATATATATATTATATATAAATATATATTTTAGCGTATGTTATATATATATATAAATGTTATTTTAAATCTTTTTCTTTTTCTTTATCCTTTGGGACCTATATCACTTTTTTGTGACAAATATATATATATATGATATATATAACGCTTACAACGTGTGTTAGTAGACAACATGGAGGCAAAGGAGGTAGTATTGCATAAGTATTCTCTCAATCTGAGGGAACCAATAGGTTTTGGGGGTTTCAACTAGTTTGCTTAATATCCTAATATTGAGAGAAAAAAAGAGTTAAAAGCATATTTAGAGGGTGGTGAAGAGGCATTTTCTCTACATAAACCTGTAAGAAAAAAATTTCCTACACGGAAAACCATATCTCCGCAGCTCGATATGCATTGGCAGTTAGATTTATCGGAAATGAATAAATACAGCTCTTATAATGAAAGTTTTCAATATATACTTTTTACAATTGACTATACTCTAATACTTGTTGGTTGAAACCAATAAAAGATAAAGATCAGTTACAGTTGCCGAGGCTGTACTTGAAATTATAGAGGACGAGCGGAGAGATCACCTAAATCATTTTGGACAGATTCAGAAATGGAATTCAAGGGCGAGAGTTTCAGGAGCTGCTCTGGGAGTATGGCAATAAGCTATTACAATACATTTTCCGTAAACAAAGCGCGCAATAAGTTGAAAGAGTTCAACGTCTGATTAAAGAACGCAATGCATAGGTATTTTACTTAAATGAATACTTTTAAATATATTGATATACTGGAACGATCTGGCTTATTCTATAACAGGTCTCACCATAGAACTATAAAGTCAACTCCTTTAGAAATGTCAAAAAAGCTAGAGGGACGATAAACAATGGTGAAAAGAAACAAAAATAAAAAGATAACACAGAAATAAAGGTAAACGATTATGTAAGAGTTTCTCGAACAGATGAAAGTTTAGAAAAGGATATGAATCGTTGGACTACGGAAGTTTTAAAGTCCACAAATCCGACCATTCAGTCGTGATAGTTTAAAGTTATATATCTGGAAGGAAAATTTAAATGGTGAAAAAATAAAAAGGCCTGGATTTATAAACAGGAAATACAAAAGTAAGGTTCAATCCTGTAACTCATGAATATAAATTGAAAAATATTAGCTACGAGAGGTAAAGGAAAAATAAGCAGTTACTTGTGAAATGGAGGGGATATCCTGCCAAGTTTAATACTTATATAAAAGCGCGTGGTCATGCTTTGGATAACTGTTGAAAATATATTTTTAATATGTGAAATTGATGTAGATTTACTTTTATATATTTCCATATATATACCTCTTTGCATTTACACTCTGATAATAAACTCTCGGATTTTACACAACTGTGCTAATGAATCCTATACAACTTGAAAGAGAGGCATACGAAGTAGGATTATGTGAAATGATATTAAATACGGACAAAGAAAATTTGCCTCACAATCTAGTTCTGGATGGGGGTTACAGAAGTTGTGAATGTGTTGAACTATATTACAAGTGGAAGATACTCGTGATCTGAAAAAGACTACAATTGCCAAAAAGATGAATCGACAAAATTTGCGTACAAAAGAATCTTCTTTGAAGAATTTAGACTTTGCGGAGGTCAATGATTTTAAATCGGTGCCCTGCTATTTTAGTCATTTAACGTTCTCTTTAAATAAGAAGATTATGTGTAAGGATTGGTTATAACAAAACGAAGTTGCGTACCTAGAAGATAAAGAATAATATCTTAAGTTCAAAAGTACAATGTAAACACTGCGAGACCGGTGATATGTTTTTTCTCGTAACGATCACCATGGCAGCGTAAACATATTCGTAGACGTGATGCTGAGTTGGATATACTTCAAATATATAAGTGTCCTACATGTTGAATGAGGGTATACTATCTGGTAAATAAACGTATGAACTCACAGAACTAAAAGAATGAAGCAGATCGATACATGCATTATACATGTACCTTTTTCCATCCAGATGCTCATCATCCAGGTTGTTGGCTTATGTATATACAAATATATTTGATCATCAATATGTAGGTAATACAAAGCTCCTTATTAAGAGTAGTATGATTTTCCCAAAGAGAGTAAAGTAATAACATCCCCTAATGTTCATTATCTACCTCTGAATAGATCAATATTTTGACTTGTACGCGTGCAATATAACAAGAATGTAAGAAGGTAAATCCTTTTCCCTTTAACATATCGGTGCATTGTTATGCAAAGTTCATATTAGAAAGAAACAGACACTTTAACTATAACATGATGGAATAATAAGAGGTGAGTCAGATATATTTTTCAATTCATTAACATAACTCTCACAGTGTAAAAGAATAGTAATAAGAAAGATTACTCCTGTAATAATTGGACGAAGAACGGTATTTCAGCGGAACAAAATGTCAGAGGGGGTATGGCCTTGTGGATTTTTTGCAAGCTATGGAGAAGTGCAAGGCCTCTACTCAGGAAAAGGCGGGGAATATATAGGTAAAAAAGCTTAATATAGAATCAGGTTATGCATCACTAATCAAGATTATGCGGCAGGAAATAATCCTCGTACAGCCTTGAAAAGACGTATAGCCGATGTTTCAGATGAGATGTTGGATGATGTTAAGCGTAAAAATAAGACGTAAAATATCAGGTCAAGGTCGAGGGACCAAGAAGATTTGTCATAAAGAAAAAGATAAGCGGAAAAAACCACCCCCCCCCCCCTCTAAGGAAAAAATGTATTGATGTATTTGCTAATTAATTACTAACTGATAACTTTATACGACGTGTGTATATAAGTAAGGTTTTTCATGAAATGTCATAATACTCCATGCGCTCGCCCATGCATAGAATGCTATTTCTTCGATCCTTCTAAGTCTCTGACTTTGTAATTAGAGTGAATGGATTCTTTCTCTGAAGCCCTACACGAATTAGCGTAGCCGAGATCCAACTTTAATCAGTTATTATCCTCCGCCATCAAATTACTCTATACAGATGTCTCTAGAGTTCATATATCTCAGGCACTTCTGATCAATACCTAGACCCCTCTAATGTTGTTTTTAATGTAAAAACGAAATTGACAAAAACCTGATGGTACAGATCTTCCTACGGGTGATGACCATATAGTATATACAGAATAAAATTTCCTGTATACATGTTCACCCAGGTTGAAGTCTATCTTAATGGAACTTCACTAGGTGCATCAGCGGCTAATTATCCTTATAGAAGCTATAAAGAACATTTGTTAAATTATTCTAGACAATGCTAAACAATCTCATGCTCAAATCAATGTGGTTTTTTTTTATAGTTTCAAAGATGAGCTGCACATATAGATAAAGCAGCTAAAGTCATAAATAATACTTAGAATTTTACGGTCGATTAAATGGCGAAATCTTCTCTCAAGAGACTCATTCTACCCTCTGTAGATACTAGAATCATTTTATCAAAAACGATCAAATCCTAAAATTTGCTCTAACAAATAAAAGAAGTAACCTACTTGCTACAGCTTGTATGTCCAGAACTGTTTCAACTGTTGGAGGCCTTATCCTCTATTTAGAAAAGTGAAATTATCAACCACAGCGACATTTGGAAATTGAAAATTCACTTTTGAATACACCCGCAAAGTACCTAATTGAAGATGTATGAGTTGAAAACCAAGGAATATTTTAATTTCACTCAAGGCTTATCGAGTATCAATATCCCTAACATTGTGAACGGGAATTTACCACAGAAAGTAATAATAGGGAATGTGGAACATGAAGCCTACTCCGGGAATTTATATAAAAGTCACTCGCTATGTAAATTTCACACCTTTCGGACTTAGGGGTATCAGTTACATGTGAATGGACTGCTCTACGGACGTGATTATGAAAGGTTATACAACGGAGACCTATCTCTCTGTATCTCGACTTTTTTACGACTTAATAGCGCAATACTTGTATTCATGTAATGATAGCGGGAACAGGGTTTAAAATCTTGAAGAATAGCGCAAGGAAGTAATTTATGAAAATGCGTAAGATGATTCTTACCTGCAAACTTTCATAGCTTGGTAGACGCCAATGCCATTAAACATTTTGAGAAAGGCACCTATTGAGCTATCTCTCTTTTGGATCGATTCTACAATCACCCGTCACTGTAGTGGTCTATCTTGAGCATCCTCAACTCATTGAAATTGACAGAGTACGCAAGGTACTTTTGAATTATTAAAGATGAATGAAGCGGAAATAAAATCGGTGTTTAAAAATGAACCTCGCTTTTAGGAGTGGTCTTGCCTATTAACGGAATAAAACTTGTAAAGTTGGATGAAAGGATACCTGCCTTCATATTCAATACATTGCCTCGTCACAACACCTCAACAGGACATTGGATTTCCGTTTATAGATGCAAAATACGATTACTGTTCACATAATTTGATTCTTTGGAATTAAAATTTATATCAATTAATCATTTATTACCTTATTTTTTAAAAATATAAATAAAATGTAATGCTGTGTAAAAACTATGTCTTACCCTGTTCAACCCTTTTATTCCAATTTATTGTGGGATCTATTGTAATTGTATTTCATTATATGTTTTGTTTAAATAATGTAATGTTTTAAAGGTCGTTAAATTTTTTCATGCGTAATAAATTGTATTTCACATGATTTTATAGTTTCTGATTATGTAATAAATGCTTTAAATTGAAAAAAATGCGATTTTTACTTCCCTTAAAAGTCGTATATATAAAAAGGTTTTTTTTTAATAAATTTCGTACAATTTTATTAAATAATAAAAGTAATATCACAGAAACTCTGTGTGTTTTATTCTTACATTTAAACTAAATTAAAAAATAAAAAAGTAATTAAAACAAGAAAATACAAAATAGAAAATAATAAATAAAAAGTAATAAAAACAAAATATAAAAGAAAAGCATAATGTTTAAATAAATATAGGAAGTTAAAACAAGTAAAGCAGAAATAAAGCAGTAAAGCAGGAAAGTAGAAGCAGTAAAAGCAGAAAGTTAAAGCATGAAACATGAGTTAAAGCAGTAAAGCAGAAAGTTAAAGCAGTAAAGCAGAAAGTAAAGCAGTAAAAGCAGTAAAACAAAAGCATACTAATCCCCCCTAGGTGTTAGGTAACACCTCTATTGATTTACTGATTTACTGCTTTAAGGTATGCAATGTATATGAGTTAAAGCAGTAAAGCAGAGAGTTAAAGCAGTAAAGCAGAGGAGTTAAAGCAGTAAAGCAGTAAAAACAAAAGCAGTACTAAAAAGGTTTAATAGCTAATCACAAGTTGAGATTTTGTACTAACGCTTCTTTACCAATAAATGTGATATGTTTTTAATAAAATTTCGTACAATTGTAGTAACAAAAATGAATGACTCAATAGTATATTTTGAAAAAGAAAATGAGATTCGATATTTACATTTGATTATCAATATTTTGCATTTTCATAAGATATTTACATTCGATCGCACTGCGGCGGTGGGTTACGCCGGTGGTATGTGGGCGCCTGCGGGCGCACGCGGCGGCGGGCGGGTACGCGAAATATTGCGCCTGCGGGCGCAACCGGCGGCGGTAATATTGCGTCCTGCGGCGCTACGCGGCGGTGTTTCGCGGTAGGGGCTGACCGTGCGGACAGCGGACTCGGACTCCTGAAACGTTTGCGGGCCCTGTCTCAACTGTGTAACTCTTTAGATATATATTCAGTCGTGGTATATGAGTGTTAGATAAAATACTAACTCATAGTGCAGAGGCATTCTAAGCAACATTGGTAATGTACACCATTCGATTCCTCATACTTATATACCAGTAGGGGTAGACACCCTGATTAGGCTATTCCTAGGCTCAGGAGGCTAGGAAAAGGCTTGAAAAAAATTGCACTCATTGGCACTAATGTGGGCACTCACTTGGCCTATGTGCACTCAGCTTGGCACTCATTGGCACTCACGTGCACTCATTGGCACTTCATTGGCACTGTCACTTGGCACTCAACCGTGCACTCAACCTGGCACTTCATAGAAATAACTCATACGAACACGTAAATAGAACATCACTAGGCTACTTCTTACGGTGATTGGAACCATCAAAGCCATCAATTTAGCGTGGGTCAAATTGACCCATGGTATTAGCGTGCAGAAGTTAAGGACGAAATATCGTGGTCAAACAAGGTAATAGACGTGTAAAAATGAGTGCTAAGCCCCTAAAAGAGAGCCCAACAATTACCGGTTGGCCAATGACCCATGGTATATGGTAGAGGCTTAAGGTCGAAATATCAAAATTGGTCAACACAAGGTAAAGACACCAATAAATAGGGCTAGAGCCCCTAAAGGAAGATCAAAAATTACCGTGGGCAAAAATGACCCATGGAAGATCAAAGGGCTGGTGGAAAAATAGGGTGGGTCAAAAATTGACCCATGGAAGACCAAAGGGGTAGCCAAAATTACGTGGGCCAAAATTGACCACGGAAGAACCAAAGGGTTAACCAGAAATTACCGTTGGGGCAAAAGAATGGCCCATGGAAGATCAAAGGGTTGGTCGAATATCATGGTCAAACAATGTTAAGACATCAAAAGGGGCTAAGCCCCTAAGGAAGATCAAAAATTACCTGTGGGCAAAAATGGACCCATGGTCGAAGAAAATTAGGGGGCCATAAAAATAGGTGGGGGTAATACTACAACCTACGGTTGCTTTAGCGCAACCGTTTGTTTTGCGCAACCCTTCTTTCGAAGGGTTGCCAAAAATTAGGGGTGCCGAAAAATTAGGGGGGCCAAAAAATACCGTGGGCCAAAAATGACCCATGGAAGACCAAAGGGTTGGTACGAAAAAAAAGGTCAAGGCCCAAAAAAGGTAAACGCCAAAAGGTCAAGGTCAGGTAAAAATTCGAGCTCAAGAAAGTCGCGGTCAGAAAAGGTCAAAAAGTTATAGTGACTTTTTACCTCCGGAATGGCTCTCCTACTACTTATGGTCCTTTTTTTTCCCAAGATGGTAGTAAGGTGCGTAGCATGCATCAGAAAAGAAAGCCATAGAAGAAGTATGACAAAAGTCGAAAAGAAGCCCAGACTTAACTGCCCCCTCAGTACCATTAATGATAGTGAGAACTCGTTGCAGTCAAAAAAATCCAACCCTAGAGCTTCATGGGACCGCGATGGACCCTCACTATGGTAGATCGTCTGTAAGGGTTCATCCTTGGCCCAGGTGGGCCACGAACCATACTCCCCCTCAAAAACCGTCCGATGTCACTGCCTGTTTAGCACCTTCTTCTCGCCTCATACAACCTTTCGCTCGACATTTGCATTCTCCTTCAACAGACAGGCTTCGTTTACCCGACTCAATCCATACTTTTTTCTTCGGTCTCCATGCCGGTCGGTTCCCACGCACTCGCCACATACAATCCGCTTACCAAGCATTGGGTTCGACTACCATGTTCATGCCTTTCCACATGACCAAACCGATCGTCAACATACTTTCATTTTAATTCTCTCAATTTAACCACTCTTTCTTCACACCACAATTCAATTCTCTAATACGTTCAATTTCCTCATTTTAAATAATTCTCTCACAAACCTAGCACTCCCCTTAAGAATATATATATATATTATATATATATATTATGCTATAATAATATATATATAATATATATATATATTATATATATATATATATATAGTAGTATATATATTATATATGTATATATATATATAGTATATATATTATAGTATATATATATATAATATATATATATATAATCCAATCTCATTAATATTTTATACGTTTTTTTCGTTTTAGAAATTTGTCAGGATATTAAATCGGGTGCGGTCTGTGCGGATTAAATGGCCCGCACCAGGCATCCGCACCGCACTTTTGTTTTTTCATACTCACCGCACCGCCACCGCAACCGCACCAAGGTTGCTTTGAAATTTTCATGCGCAAGCGCGCACCGCACCGCAAGGCCAAAGATGAGTCGGCAATCAACGTACCCGCAGCCGCACCCGTGCGTCTGCCCAACCCTCTCTACAACTGTAAGTGTTATGTCGTTTATGTCTTTACTTTCCAGGACGTGAAGAACGTGCAAGAAAATTTCATTGGGAAAAAGTTGCCGTCCCTGTTACTAATCCTGTCACAAGGTGAGCGGAATTTTCACTGATTGCTGTAAAGAAGTTCCTGTTTAAAAAAAAGTTGGGAAAAATGTAAGACTCTAACATCAACAAAGATAGAATTTAAATAAATATCAAAGATTTTTTCTTTAAAATTTACTATTTTACTCTGCTGAGTGAAGTAAATAATATTTCTCTCGATCACATCTCAAGATTCTAACTTATTTAAATTATAAACTAAACATCGAAAAGATATAGCAATACTAAAATTTGAGAATATTGTCTTTGTACTCCTTGAATCACTTTTAACCTACCAAATTTTTTATTTGTTTTTAAATAATAGTGAATAGATATAAACATCAAAAGTAATGAAATTCATAGACTTACTTCAGGATCTATTTTGTTTATAACAGAATTATTTTTTGTAAATACTTTACGATTATGACTATTTTTTTTTGGCAAATTTTGGAGCCTTGGGTTTTTTCCAAGCCATTGAAGTTATGTTTTCTGTTGATTTGAGCATCTTTATGAATATAATTAACAATGGAAGAGAAATTCTAAATAACGAATTAATTTGAACTTTTTAAAAGCGACAAACGTTTTGTTACTCAGTTTTCCTATCCAGTCAGTGGCAAAGGAATTATTTTACCAATAATTTTTCTATACCTGCCGATTTTTCATTCTTCAATTTTCTGAACTCTACATGTTATCTATTTCTTCCATGCTAATCACCTCATGTGCCCAAAATATTACTGTTATTAGATAATATACTATTTACTTACACGCAATGCAAGACTCACGAACACATTTTGTAGCTACGCGTGGTATACCGTTGGCTTCTATATTTTGTTGCTAATGTTCAGCAGATACTGTGTCGAGTAGCTCGCGATATAGGGGAGTAGTTTCTGGTGATCTAAAGAAAGATGGAGTGTGTGCTCGTAGGGTAACTGCTTCTTGGTGAATACAGGTACAATAGATGTCTAGGCTGGCGAAAATGATTGTTTTCTTTTGTCATGGTCAGTGTTTGAGTTGATGATTTGATAGAAATTTAATTTACTTACATTGTACGAGGTTAAATATAGTAATCTTAATGAATTGAATATTCGTACTAGCCATGTAGATAAGAGATAGTAGCATTTGTGCAAAAGATTGTATCGCTATGACATAATGAACCTAAAGTCCATCCAGGAAAATCGGTAAGTAGCAAATTAAGGTCCTATCTCTTATTTAATATGCGGTTGTTGTTTCGCGGTCGTTGGATAGATCTATTGTGTTCTGTGATTTTCGATAAGACGGCTGTCAAAGAGTTTATTGTCCTGGCTTTGCAAAGTTGTGACGGTTGTGCAAATAAAATTTTAATTTCCAATTTTAATGGTTCATTTTTTCGCTTTACACGAATGTAGAAAATGTTTATTTCTATAGTAAACTTTCGTTTTCATTAACAATTACGATTTAATAATTGTAAAATTGGCTAACGTGTGTCTTGTCCTTGTAGAGTAATGTTTTCACTATATGTCGTTGGATTAGGTTACGTTTGAAGATATATCATTGAGCAATAGTGAGGTAATTATTATATTATGTAGTTGTAGTGATTATTAGGTATGGTGGTGACTTTATGCTGGGTACTGTGTGTCAGTAGGGGGTTATGTGGTAGGGTGATGGTATTGTATGATTTGATTTAGGTTATGTAATTTAGGTTATTGCTATTTTGAGGGTATTAGGTTACGCATGGTGGAGTGTAGTTAGGGAGTGTATATAGTTAGTTGTAGGTAGTGTTGTTTGAGAGGATTTATTAGTAGTGGGGCTGGGGTGCGGCGTAGTTATTAGTGCTGGTGATGGATTGAGCGGTGTGTGTAGAGGTTTTCTTTAGGGCGGCTTTTTGGGGTGTAGGGACATGAGTAGGCAACGCCTAATCTTGCCCTTAGTGAGGTCAAAAAAATTATTTAAAAAGTAACATATATATATATATAATATAATATATATTATATATATATATATATATATACTATTATATATATACTATATATAACATGAGGTAGTTAGTATATATAGTATATAGTGATTTCGTCGATGCTAGCTTTTAAGATGCCGGCATCAATATTTCTACTCGATTCCTTTTTTAATAGTAGCGATCGGTGGCAATTGGTACTTCTCTGAGTCAAAATAATAGTTCCTTATTCTCATAAGCAGGCAACTTGGATGTGCATGACGAGTCAGTAGCAGTCATTTTTTTTTTAAAATAACCCAAATCTTAAAATTGCATTAGCAAAAAAATATAATAAAATATTATTAATTAACATATTAATAATAATTAACTAAGTAATAATTTTTTTGCTAACTTGATCATTCTTCTTATAACCGAATTAATTAATTTCGCATATTTTCATTTAAATTTATTAACTAAACCAGAGTCTGAGAAAACGCGCTGTGTCACAGACTCTTCCTCGGCTACTTTGTAGCATGCCTCTGCAGACCAGCAGTAGCTTCATTTTCATGTTAATAATGGGATGATTTTGTGTGGAGTTTAGTTAGTAATAAACGCATTTCATATTATTTATTATATTAATTGATTACTGATTTTGAGCTGTTGTTTTTAATAAATTGAGCTGTTAGTTTTATAAATAGGGATAATTGGGAATTCGTATTCGATTTTTTAGTTTCATTAATAAGAATTACGAAAAATTCTTTTTTCGATGGTGTCTGTAAGGCCATATTTGAAAATTCAAAATGTTAGAATTGTGGAAATACAGTGAGTGAGTGTAGATATGATGAAACCGATGTCATTTTCCCTGGTGTATGCATGTGTGTACATTTGTCTGCCTAATCCCATACTATACTATATCTCTATCTTATATATAATATTATAACTATAAGTTAATTATTATATATGTTATTAATTATTATTAATAATGATAATATATAAGTATATATTAATTAATATATATATTATAATATATAATTATATTTATATATATATTATTAATATATATATAATTTATATTATTATTATATATTATATTAGTGGTGTTGGTTGTGTACTGTATGATTTGATTATGTTATTATGGTGGTGCTAAAATGTAGTGATAGGCCCGTAGCCTACTAATGAAGCCTAGGTGGTTTTTCAAAGTTTATATTTTTGTTGTTCAAGTTATCATTGTATCTCTATGTTATATGTTTTAGTTACTGAGCTGTATCGGGCTGTTTGAGCTTTACAGATTTCTGGTGATTAGCGTCTGTGAAGTAGTATATTGGAACTTGCGGATTGATTTATTTTTAGAGGTTATTGGTTGTGGTAAGTTTGTGTTAGTTAGTACTAGTGATTTTGTACTATTTATTTATCTAGCGTGGCGTTATTTAATGATGGGTTGAGGTTGATTTATTAGGTTGTATTGTGTTGAGTAGCGTCTTGTGTGTTCGGCTGTGAATGTTTCGCTCGTGATAGCACGTATCGAACTTGATTGACGTTGATGAGTGGTATTTTTTTTTAGCTATAGTTTGGCGTTATTACTGCCATGGCATTCTTTATTGATTCAGCCTATAATATATACTATATATCAGTAATATCCATCTCATCATCATCATCAACCCACGACCTTCAATTATTCCGCAAGACACTGAGGGTACGAACACTAACGTAAACAGGACACGAGAGAGAAACAGAAAGATATAGTGAGAATAAATAAAGCAAGTCAAAGAAAAGCTTAAGCCTTAGCCGGCCACCTTTATAACCTTTTTTGTGAGAGAACTAACGTCTCAGAATCAGAAAAATACCACCCTAGAGCTTACACGAGGACCGCGACGAACTGTACACGTAAGGCATTCCTTGGTCCTCATTACTTTGTGATGGGGTTCACCTATCTCCTGTGTCTCAGAGTGGGCTATACTTCAACTCAAGAGCCCTCAATCAAAAGCCCTCACATTTCACTTTGCGCTAGTGATATATTGTACCTAATCTATCATTGTAAATATGCCGAACTGCTCCACCATCCTTTCTCGCTCCCTAGAATTGTCCTTAATACTTCAGACTAATCACACAAAGTCTCATCTTTTTCTTTATGGTCCCATGTCACGAGAAATAAGGACTTCGATTTCCAATTATGTGAACCACTCACCATATCCAAGCAATGTAAGAACGAATCGTTTACCCAAAATCCGACTATCTTCCCATCCTCCAACTGACCCCAGACCATCTCAACGTACTTTCGAGTTTTATCTCTCGCTATCATATTACAAAAAAGGAATCGAGTCGACTATCTGTACTTGCACCGAGGCATCTAAAGGACGCACTACACATCTCTAATACGTTCATTCCAATTTTATTAATTTCTTCACATAATATCGATTCCATGTGAATTTAGCATTCTTTTATTTTCTTCTTGTAGTTGTTGTTGTGTTGAGGTGTTGGTTTGGGGTTATTTGGCTGGATTGGGGTGTGTGTTTCCGTTTTTCCGTTTGTTTTTTGTTATTTTAGTGCCTACGACCTACTTGGTGGACCAGCTCCAAATCGCAAAAAAAATAGTCAATAAATCGAAGTATTAAAAATATCGTGTTATAACATCAAAAAATAGATTGAAGTATTATGAACGTCAATACTTTGATGTCTGATCTATTTCAACTATTTAAAATTAATATTGGTAAGATTAAAGTGATCAGGAGAAACATATTTCAAATTTAGTATTGCTATATTTTTTCGATGTGTTATTAATTAAAAGTAGAATCTTGAATGTGATCGAAGAAATATTATTAATTCTAGCCAGTAAAATTAAATTTAAAGAAATTTTTTTATATTTAAATTACTCTTTTGAATTTAGAGTCTAATTTTTCCCACTTTTTTTAAACAGAACTCATTACCAGCAATCATGAAAATTCGCTCACTGTAGACAGGATTGAGAACAGGGACGGTCCAGCTTTTTCCTCATGGAATTCTTGCACCGATTCTCACGATGGAACAGTGATGAAGACATAAACGACATAACACTTAGTTTAGAGTAGGAGTGTGGCAGACGCAATCACCGGGTGTCGTGCGGTTTACGTGATGCGCTCATTTTGGTGCGGTGCGGTGCGGTGCGCATGGAAAATTCAGCGGCCTGGTGCGGAGCGTTGCAGTGGATGAGATGGCGACATTCAGCGTTGGCGGTGTTGTGGCCTGGGGCGGACCCACTTACGGCGCACAGCACGCGACCGGATTAATTTCCTGACAAATTCTAAAACGAAAAAAAAGTTAAAAATATTTAAATTGGTAGTTGGATATATGTTTTTTTATTGATGTTTATGTATAGTTATAATGGTATTATTATTATATAATATATGATATTATATATATAATATTATATATATATAATAATACATATACTATATATATATATATATATAATGATATATATATATAGTATAGTATATATATATATTATATATATATAATATTCTTAGGGGTGTCTAGGTGTGAGAAGAATTGATAAAAGAGAATGAACGTATTAGAGAATTGTGGTGCGTTGTGAAGAAAGGGGTAAGTGGGAGAAGAAGAGAATAAATGAAGTAGAATGGCTATGAGATGGTTTGGCATGTGGAAAGGATAAATGGTAGTCGGTTGTTTAAGCCGGATGTATTTGTGCGAGGTGTGTCTCCTAGGAATGGCACATACCGAGACACATTGTGACTGTAGACAATTATCCGGGTCATTGATACCACAACCATAGAGTCGTAAAAACTATAAATAAGTGCTATTGTAAAGCATTAACACTAAGGTAAACCAAGAAATACCCTCTAGTAGTAAGTGAGTCAATAGGCGAATCAAGAACTGTTGGATCTCCTTTTACATCCAGCGTACGATTTGAAGAGCGTGCACCACGGAGAACCGAAACGGCTTGCCCTGCACCATATACAGGAGTCATATACTTTCCTACTACAGTCATCCGAATCTGCGGCGATCCATGTCCCTGTTTTCATCAATCATTTTATGCTTTAAGAAGTATTTAAACTCAGGACACAATGTATTTCGCAGTCTGGTGGCTCTTACCACACTCTATATCTGATGGAGCTCCTCAACAGCGGAGAGCGATGGTAAACCTTAGTCCAAATCTGTATACAACCAAATTAACCTTTGGCCTCCTTCCAATACGGTTTAGCTAGGTTCAAACCCCTACCTTCTTACATCACCCGCCCAAAGTCGCGCACTCACATCACTCTCTATATGTCTAACCTTGCACACTTCGCACACAAAATCACAAATTCATGTCGCATGAATATATTTAGGTAGGGCTACTTCCTCTCACTGCTCTTACCCATCTGCCATCCATATACGCGTGAACATCCATCTCTACAACTGTCCAAATTAAATTGGTACTCCCCCCAAAACCCTCAATCCCCCCCTTTCCCTAACCCCCAATTTTCCATATTGAAAATTGAATAACCAAGAAGACAGGACATCCGGCCTCACTTCCGCCCTATTAATTTAAAACAATCACTATCAACCCATTTTTTCTTACACCATGCTTCACTATGGTCATAGATACTTTTGATTCCATTCAGAAGCTTACCACCAAATAACATATATGACTAACACCTGCCATCGAGCTTCCCTATTAATTATTCTATGCATGTTTAAATCCTAAAAACTAAATACAATTATTCTTTTCTCATTTTTCCCCATCATTTGTTTCAACGTAAAGATTGGATCCATATTACTAAAGGCACCTTGTTCTTCATCATCTGTCCTTCAGTCACTCGACGCACTCTTTCGACCAAGATACCAGCATATATGCTTCCCTGACAACACTCAATAAATATAATTCCCCTAATAATACCTAGCAGTTACTTATCCACCAACCTTTATATAAGAGTACTATTATTGCTCACCTCCAATTCCTCGGAAACTATACCCTCCATAAACGCTGTTTGTTACAAACTTCCAAATCAATCAGTCCATCATTCTCGCCTATATACTTTTACTGTATTGACGACAAAATTGTTATGTCTTCCCATGTCCTCATATTATTTAAAAGATCAACTAAATTAAAACTCTATTGACAGGATACATAAATTTATCATCGTTATGTTAAATTTTACGAAAAGAGCTTGATTTCCTGAAAGCACATTATTTTCTGAGAATTGGGTTCCCGAATTATAAGTTGACTCAACTCTATCGAAAATTACTTTCAGCAAAATTAAAGACAAATCTCAGGCTAAATTAACAGCTCTAAAGGATATTTTGTATATGAGGTTACCTTTTCTGGGGAAAATCAGGTACGAAATTAGATAAAATTGAAGTGATTTTAAAAAAAACTTTACACAGTTTAAATTTAGATTTAGAATTTCGAGTGAAAACAGAAATTGCCAAATATTTTAAATTTAAGATAACAGTTTTATTTGAAATTTCAAGAAAAAAAATCATATTCTTGAAAGTAAAATTGGACTAGCCTGAGAACTGATCTTGAAAATGATCCAGCGGGATCTTTTTTTAAATTCAATCGGATCTAAACTCGGATTCTGCTACAGTACTAATAGATTGTGAATTCATTGCGCAGAAATACAAACTTGGATTTTGGAATGTACTTTTGTAGGGTTTGATTTATGTTATTACATGATACGATATTTTTTTGAAATATTAGCCAAAATCTTGAGGGAATTTTCCGATCTGGTTCAGTCTGATAGAATGCAAGGATAATGTGGCTTATTCCTAAGCAAAGCCGATATTCCATTGATGTTTCAAGGACAAATTTTAAAACAGTCTTTTTGAATAAATAAGTGAGTTGCTTTCCATTCCTGCATCGGAAAAAAATTAATACAATTTATTAATTCTTTAGATTATCATAGTTGATTTGTTTATGTTTGCTTCTACTTCATATTTATGCTTGACTATATTTATATTTGCTTATCTATATTTTTGTTTAATAATTTAATCTGAGTATGTGTAAGTCCTTGAAAATGGGAGAAGATCATATCCTGAACTAGTCGGTGTCTTAAATAAATAGTATTAAAATTTGTTTCAATAGTTTATTTCTGTTTGATTTTAACTCTATTATTATATTATTATTATATGTATATGTATATATATAGTTATTATTATTATATATTTATTTATTATATTAATATATATATATTATATATATATTATATAATATTTTAGTATATCTTTTGTTTTTTATTATTATTAGTATTATTATATTATTTATATATATATTTGTACATTACTTTAATTCGTAAATGGAAATTTCTATCATTATCAAAGTAAGTCGCTAAAATAAATATATTTAAAGATGTTCAAATATTCGTTTGATTATATCTCGCTATTATTATACAATTTTATATTATATTATTTTATTTTATTTATTTAATATATTTATTACTATTATAATAGTTATATATATATTTTTTTTTTTTTTTTTTTATTATTTATTTATTTTATTTATTATAATTATGTATAAGTTTTATATATATAATATTATATTATATATATTTATTATTTAATTATTTATTATTATTTTATTTTTGTATTTATTTATTATATATATTTATATTATTTAATCACATTACCTTTTATATTCGTAGATATTGAAATTTTATTTTAAGTAATACACAATGAATATTATTAATTTCAATATCGTTAGAGATAATGGGATTATAATTAAAAATTATGTATATTTTGGCTAATTTTAAAAATGCTATAATTTAGTACTTTGCAGTATACTTTTGGTCAATATTTTTCAAAGTTCTTAAAGGTGCAAATTACAAGTAACATTAGTTACTTGGTCTTTAGAAAAATTCTTTGCAAGTATCAATATACATAGTTATACTCATTAAAAATTGTTACTTAAGTCCAAGTACATACAAGAACTTGTACTTTGTAATCCAATCGTGGATATATATATATTATATATGTTATATTATATTATTATTATATTATTGATTTTATTATTAATATTGTTATATGTATATATTATATTTATATATATATTATATTTATATGTATGTTTTATATTTTATTATATTACATATTATATATTATTATATTTTATTATATTATTATACTTATATATTATATATATATATATATATATTTTATTATATATATTATATATATTAATTATATTATATATATATATAATATATATATATCATAAGTAATATATATATAATATATATATATATATATTATATATAGTATATATATATATTATATTTATAATATATTTAAATATTTTATTATGTATATTATTTATTTCTTCTTTTTTTATATATATAATATATATATTTATATATATAATATATATATTATATATATAATATATATATATATATATTTATATTATTACTCACATATATTTAAACTAAAATAGGCTAGGATAAGGTAATATTATTTTGCATTTTTATGTATGTAATAAATGTTTTACACTTAAAGAAAAATATGTGATATGTTTAAATTAGTTATCAAAATTATCACAGTATATATATATTATATAGTATATATATATATATATATATATATAATATATATATATATATATATATATATATATATATAATATATATATATATATATTGTCAGGAAGTAATAAACAATATTTTTAACTAACAAAGTAGCAGAAATTGTGGATGTTAAATGTCTATTAAAATTTAAAAATAATAATAATAATAATAATAATAATAATAATACATAATAATTAATAATTAATAGTAATAAAATAATAATAATTAATAATATAATAATTAAAATAATATATAATAATAATATAAATAATAAGTTAATAATAATATAATAATAATTAAATATAAATAGTAATAAAATATAATAATAATAATAATAATAAATAATAATAATAATAATAATAATAATAATAATAATAATAATAATAATAATAATAATAATAATAATAATAATAATAATAATAAATAATAATAATAATAATAATAATAATAATAATAATAATAATAATAATAATAATAATAATAATAACTGATAAACGTTCATTTAGCACTTGACAAAGGAACGCTACCTTCTGTATGACTAAATTATAAATGTTTTAGTCTATTGGGTGAAAGCTTAGTCTCAACATTATCAAAAATGGAGAAAAGCCATTGTGAAAAGTCATGGAATCTTGTGGAATTATTTGTGGACTTTAGAATTAATTTTCTTGGTTTTATAATATTTGTTATGGTCTGTTTTCCTTTGTTTTTTTTTTTTTTTTTTTTTTTTTTTTTCTTATAATATTTGTTATGGTCATTTTTAATTAATTGAACTTTATTTTATGGAAAAGTATTTTTGGAACTTAGAATAATTTTCTTTGTTATTTTGATTTGATTCGATTTTAATACAAAACAAGAAAAAAAAAAAAACTTTTTAAATTTGTATTATTTGTTAATGATATTTTGATTTTTTTTATCGATTTTAAGAAAAAGGATTTTTTAAATTTGGAATAGTTGCTGCTGAATTTATGCATTAATTTAAAAATTAATTTTGTAGAAAATTAGTGTTTGAAATTATAATTTTTGATTCGGGTGTTTTACATTATTTTAAAAATTGATATTTGGAAAACGTGTTCTAGTTCTACTCATTCTTGAACTTGATTCTCTGCTGTTGTCTTCTTCCTCATATTCTCCTACCAATGACATTTGTTTATTAATAATCTTATTGATTTTATTCTTAATGATGTTTTGTAAGTTCATTAAGTCTCTAGAGTTTTCTTGATTGAATGCTGATGCGGCACGGATTATATCATCGAACGTTTTCATAAGGATTTTAATTTTATATTGAAGCTCTTCACACGAAATACTAGGCAAACGATTATGACTTAATAAATTTCTCTCATTAGTGAGGTTTTGCAACTTTGTTGAAATAAAATCTAAATATTGACTATTTCTTGGAAGTGCGTACTTAAATACTTTGTTAAGAAATGAAAAATCTAAAAAAAATTTATAGGGATCAGTTGAAAACTTATTGTATTCATCTGGCGATGTTGTGTGAAACTTTGAAAATCTAAATTTTCCTGAATTTTCCATGTACTCACTAATACTACTGTGCCCATTTTTGTAAGTATCTAAATCTGTATAAATAAAAAGAAAAACTCTGTAAACTGCATAGCCAATAAGTTGTGTAAATATCCACCAGTAAATAACAGATAAGGACTCCTTCAAATCAAAATTTGGTATTGGAATTGCCTCTTTATCGAACTTTGTCTTTTTTGAGGTAGTAAAATTGTAGTCTGTAAAGCGATATTATTTATTCTTTATTGGGCTCAAATGGGACAACAACATTTATCTGTCTATATAGATAGCTCAGCACCCGCTTCATCAGAATTGTATTTGATCTAGTGGTAATATCCGTCCGATCCTGGTACTATGACCATTTTTAATAAATGGACGTCATATTAGCGATACAATAAATGGTATTCATTTTCTGTATAACATTCTTGTATTTTGAGATTTTGATTTGATATTACATATTATTATATATTATTATTCTTAAGTACATTATTTTAATATAATTTTATTATTATAATTATTCATTCATTATTATTATTATTATTAAATTATTAATTATTATTCTTAATAAAATTTATTATTATTATAAGATCTATTATTATTATCATTATCAGTTATCATTATCATTATCATTATTACCGTTTGAAGACTTGTCAAGCCCGAAATCGACTGAAAAATACGTTTAAATGCCTTTCCTCTAAAACATATCCCTGAGTGACGCATTTCACATTAAAAATAGACCAATTTTAGGGTGTTCTGGTGACCTCTTTTCTTATATAAGGTCAGGTCAAGAACATAACGAGGAGAAGGAAGGCTAAAAGGAGAAGTAGGAGGTGTGAGTAGATGTCATTCTTAAGTGCTAATTACGTCACACATTATCAAAGAAAAAGAAAGATAAAAAACGAACTTATTTCAAACATGAAAACACTTGATATGTAAATTAAAATCGGGTGGTTAAGAACATTATTGAAATGAATGACTTCATAAGAATTAACGTAATGAGCATTACACACGCATATATTTACTCACCAAACACTAACATACTAGTATACGCTATTCGGCTCAAATGAGATGAGAGAGATGAAGAGGTGGACTATTATTATATTACTTATATATCGATCATCTATAGTAAGATAAAGACTAAATCAATTCTGAAAATCAGCAGCGTATACCAATATGCGTCAGTTAATTAATGTACGACCTAATATACTATTCATAGGTTATTAACTAGGTTCTTAGATTTTATGTGCGCAAAGTCTGCATATTCTAGAACTCCATGCATACTATTACTCATTACTAACATTTGAATTAATTATTAGTACTCTTAGTATATATGCTGTTATTTATAATTAAACCTAGCAATTTAGAGATAAAACTTATATTAGAGATCATTCTTATTTACGGAGACACCACGATATTGAGATATATATTAAATTATAAGGAATAAGTAAATTTGGCTTTATAGATAGAAAGTATTCTTCGTTAGCATTAGTCCTGCCTCACATTACTTTTGCTTATATTATGTGTCATATAGGAGTCACCATACCTAACCTAATAATATTTATGTTCATTGATAGGCAATATATAAATATATAATAATATTTTTTTATAATAATTGTTTAGGTATTATAGTGATTATATCGAGTATATTAATTATTATAATATTATCATCAAAAGAAAATTAAAACACTAAATAATATATTATACTAATATACAATAATAATATTATTTGATTATAAAGAAAATTTAAAAAATTATCGGTTAATCGATTAAAGATTATAACGTATTATTAACTATCAAGCTACATTCTTTAACCAGCTATATAGATATAATATACGTATACCTTTAATGATTAACGTATCGTTATATATTATATTTTATTTTGTTAACGATTAATTAAAAAATTAATAATACGGACGTTAACTTTTGCATCATTAACGAGTTATTAGCCACAACCATTGAGTATATACTTATTATATAATATATTTATATAATATATTAATTTATTATATAATATAAAAATATAATATTAATATATATATATTATTTATATGTGATATTTATATGATAATATATATATTTAGATTAATACTTAGAATATATTTAATATATATATATTATTAATATTAATATTATATTATATATGATATGCCTTATATTATATATATATAAGTATAAATATTATATATTATATATATTATAATATATTAATTATATATTAATATTTAATATATATATTAGGATAATATGGATCAATTAATAGGTTAATTAATTATAAATAATATATATTATAATAATTATGATTATTAATTATAATGTATATATCATTAAATAATATAATTAATATATTATATATCTATATTTAATATTATTATAAATAATATATTAATATATATTAATATATATAAAATATTTAATTTGTATTTATATTTCGTATTATAATATTAAGTATTTAAAATATAAATATATATCGTAAATTAATTATTGATATTATTATAAATAATTTATATAATATATTTTATTATATAATATACTATATAAATATATATATAATATTTAATTATATATATATAATTAATCATTTTACTATTCTTATATTCTATTTTCACTTCTCAGCCAGGAAGGATTTATCTTTCATAATATCATCTACTGTTACTATACACATAACCGTATAGCTCGCAATATAGCCGATTACTTTTCTTACCACTTATTCCTGCCTGCAATTTATATATATATAAATCTATAGTTATTCCTTCTATCTCTTTAGTACAATAATAGTATATGTCTATATATTTATATTAATTGGATAACTACTTAATCATTCATATTATTTATTATTCATATTATATCAATTATATTATTAGCTTTAAAATCACTAAACTATTACACTATACTATATATAATTAGTACGTATATATTACTTTGAAAGATCGTTATGGTCTTTTATACATTACTAATTTATCTAATTTATAATACGTTATATATTATTATATATTTTCCCTTAGTCTTACATTAGTAACAAAGTTCTATTCCATACTTCAATTTTTCCTTAATGGCTCTTAATTCTACCCACTTAATTATTATTATTATATGATGAATCATAAATATATATCTCTCCGTGATAGACTTAGGATCTTAATATTATTAAGTATATATTACACTTAATTCTCCAGTATGTCCCGTATACCTTAATATAAATTACTATTAATAATTACTCAAGTATTCTCCCCTAACATATCTCACAATGTATTAATAAAGATAGGTAGAAATTACTTTCTACCTATCTTTATTCATTTCTCCTAATTAACTTAGGATATCTAATTCCTATTTATAAAATTACATTGATCTTCTCTTCCATTTCATATCTTATATTCCTAATTATAATTTAAATTAAATACTTTTTATAGTCACTGCGTTTCGCTGCCGTAGCATTAGTCAACCACCATAGTGAGCTAGAAAGTAGGCCTCTTCGAGCCGCTTGTAATTTACTTTACCTCTCAAGCTACATATCTACCTACGGGATACCCTCTAACTCTCTTAAATACTCATAGTATTACTCATCGTCTATTATGTACTTTGTTCATATACTATATTATAATGATTATTGTATAATAATTAAATAACCTATATATAACTAAAATTCGGCTATCGAAACACTTTGAAGGTGATGCACTTATTCAGACAAGAACCCTTGCATATTATGTACTAGGGTTGGTATATTTTTTTAAACATTTTTTTCATATATGTTTAGTTAAAACTGTATAATATAAATTCCACACTTTGTTTTTATTTTACTCTATTTCCTTTTGACTACTAGCCAGTTATTATTTTTTGCACTATGTCGAATTATTTATTTGTATTTATATTGATCTTACTTTCTATAAAATAAAAGTTGAAAAGGATAATTCAAATTAAAGTTATTTTATCTTTCATAAATTTAATAATAAACGTGTACAAATAAAGTTCATGTGACAGGGGTATAGCTTTGCCAAGGGAGAAAAAGAGGAAAAAACAGGGATTTTAGGCGGCGCAATACGATATAGAAGAAACTAGTATACATTAAAAAATAATGTCTCCTGCAGTAAAAATATACGTTTCCGATATTGTTTTTTATTATTTTTTTCATAATATAAAGAATTCTGTGTAATCCATAACTGAACTAATCATTAAAAGAGGGTAAAGCTAATCCCGAAACCCTAAAACCTATTGGGAGCTTTCATTCGAAAAAACGTGCACAAACTGGAAAAATATATCCAAATAACAGAAATATAAAAAAAACAAGACTACATCAATTACTACCCCCAGTAGTTGTTGGAAGCGTCGACGATACACGTAAAATTTGTGGACCTACGAATAGACTACATACCAATTGAGGATAGGTAAGGATGCTTTGGGTAAAGCAGTTTTCTCTGGTTCTCTTTCTTAACTTAGATCTTTTACAGGGGTAAGATTTTTGCACAACAGGAAGGAACCGAGGAGCGGGGCCGACGAGACGCGGGTCTGAATTCACGAAAGGATTCGCTTTTCCCTCTTACTATCCATGACTTTTCCTATCTCTTTCCGCTTGTAAATTCTCTCTCCTCCACGAGGCGATGATTTTCTTAGCAGTCTCTCTGTCAAAACATTTTTCCCGAGACTCCTATCGATACCAATTTGCTGGTATTTACAGCTTACAACCTACCTCTCACCCTCTCTGACGAACTAATCGAGCGCCTACCCGTTTTTTCACATCTATCATCTACGGCATGCTTCTCTCCTACATATATGTGATGCCATATATTCTTTTCACTCCCTCTCTCGGTTCATCTTCGTTAATATTCACCTAAATTTCAGTACTCCTTACTTCCATTCGTGCGTTCTAAAGCTTGCAACAAATAAATAAAAGTGGATGGTTCTTCTGGGTAATTGCGTCGCATATTCAATAAAAAAGTTTATGATAATTAGAATTTCTGTCTACTGTGTACACTATATTTTTTTTTTTTGGGTTTTACTACTTTGGAGACCATAACCCCCGGGACTCCTCACAGCTGCAAAGAATACACATGGCAATCAATATGGGGTTTGTAGATTGTACTTAAACTATGGCATTTATCTCTATAACAGAAAAATGAAAGATAAAATAAGGAAAAAAATTAAAACATAAAAGAAGATTAAAAAAAATAACCCAAAAAAACTATACCGACTGCGAAGCAGCTTGAATAGCAATGAGAGAAGAATAAACCATAAACGGTATTTTATTGAATTTCTCGGTAAGAGGAACAAGAAGAATACATAATATTTTTGTCACATCACATGAGGATGACATAAGACTCGAGAATTGAACAACCCTCATTACCCATGAAAGATCTCGTGTAATGCTATACTAACACGCTGCCTTACAATAATAAAATTATCCTCAACGTCCTCATGCCGCACGAAATCCAATACGAACTTTCACCATCTCCGAAATATTAATCTCCGAATTTCTCGGGTTTTTCTTTTGTTTTTCCTCTCCGTGCAAATTCTCAGCTGGTGCTATAACCGATGTCGCGGTTAATATACGATCGTATTCTTTCTCGCATCCCATGTCGATTCTACCAACGCCACAATCTATGCAACTATGTCCTAAGAAAGTGTTATCCGCGGCAACAGTATAATTAACATCACTCGTGTATCAGGGGCTTTAGTTTTTTGTTTTGCCCCTCTTTTGTTATTTTGGATCTTTTCAACTCACATAACGTCTTTTCAATCTCATTTGCTAAATTCCGTCCTTCCCAGCTGTCATCACAACTACTCTTCCCCGACTTAACTTACTGCTTATCGCTCCGTTCTCCACCCCTCCCCCTTTAGTGATCCAATTATGAGTGTCTCATCCAATTAATCATGATTTGTGGTTTTTCTCTCTTATCAACTTACAATGTCTAAGCAAAATATAGATAACTTATTAAATCAGTGGACGCGATAAAAACATACTTCAGACGATATAGGGAATAGTTGTAGGTCAGTTTCCAACTGCAGATTGCAATACATCAGGGGTACTGTGCTGCCGCGCGCATTTTCTTTTGGTCATTATTTGAAGTTTCAAAGAGATTTTACAAAATCTTCAATGTTTCCACCCATCCAAGAAACAAAAAATCCTTTGTTATATCAACCATCAATAAACAAAGTAAACCAAATACCCCGAACACCAAACGCACAAAAATAAAAAAGATATCGACTATGTTGACGATTTGTACTTTACTCGAGTAATGCTATTATTTTCAAAACGAACCAATCAATAAAATACTAAACAAAAACATAGAAAAAAAATAAATAATCATCGTTCTTGTCGGGGGAATTTTTCTGCTGACCGTTTCTATCAGTAAGTAAGAAAATAGCAACACAACTCAAGACCAGAACTAATACCCCCGCCCTCTGGCAAGCCTTATCTAAACACTACAGCCGCTGATGAATGAATACTAGTGCCGAGCGACTCCAGGTCTACTA
>JABUQX010080131.1:0-2500 GCA_015478945.1 Trachelipus rathkii
GTAAAAAGGAGATAAAGTATTGAAACTATTCTTAAAACACACAGCAGTCGACGTATTTGTATCTAGTATATACATAAAAAATTTGTGTGGATAAAGATAGAAAACTATTGGCTTGTATATATAAACTTGTGTGGGATTCTTATATAGTTTTCATTACGTATGAACGTCATACATACATTCAAATTTTTTCCCAGCTATATGTATGATGACATGTCGGGTATGATAACCTCTATTTTTATGTATTTACTCTTCTGCATTTACTTTATTTAATATTAATATCAAAAGAATTTTTTTTTCAACGTTCCATTAAATTTTTTTTCATATTTTTTTGATACATAATGATATACTCTTTCCAAATCAAGAACAAATCCAAAACTATGCATATACAAAGAAATTCCTAGATTTATTTTAAATAAAAAATGTGCATCTCCCCCGATTTTACAAATGTCTGAAAATCTTCAATGGAGATCGGCATGAAACACGAAAAAAATATGTCATTTTTCAATTTGAAAACTACCGAGAGATTTGGGGCATAAGTGTGAAATTTTGAAACTTTGCTTCATGAATACTGGGCAGTCGAGATGATCAAAATTTCCGCTTCTTCTACTACAATCTTTTCTAGAATAATAGTTCAAATCTTTGCTATATTTCAAGTTTGAGTCATTTCGACAAAAATTGTAGGAAGTGAATCAAAAGTCAAAACATAGAATTTTTCAAAAATTTAAAATACCAAAATAATGACTACAGACATAGAAAAACACTCAAAAAAATCGTTTTAGACATCAAAAAGCTATAATTTGGTGTCAATAGTATGTGGTCAACATCGACGTAAAATTACGAATTTTGTCCATTTCTAGGGGGGTTAGAAACTTGGCTCAGCCCGAAGTAATTATTGGATCCGGTCCTTAATATGTTCAGAGTCTTGTTTGCAGATGAAATTATGTTGTATGTGTTTTCTGAAGGTGAGGAGTGTCAAGTGTTACTCCGAAAATTTTGGGCGTTTTATTGAAGCGTATGCCAATGTTGTTTAAGTAGATTTGGGGCTGTGTGGAGCTAAGTTGGCTTTCGATGGTGATTAAAATAATTGATGATTTTGTTTGGCAAGGCGGACATTCTGTTTTCTGTCAGTCATGTTTTAATTTGGTTGATGTATTGTTGTGTCAGGTTTGTTACTGTGTTTAGGTTCTGGAGTGTAGTGGCTATGATAATTGCATCTGGGTAGGTTGTTATGGTTGTGTGATCTGTTCGTGGTTGTGGGAGATCGGCCGTGAATAGGTTGGATAGTGTAGGGGAGAGTATTGCCCTTTGGGATACTCCGTTACTAATTTTACTTTTCTTGATTTTGTGTTGTTTGTTTGTATTTGTGCTGTTCTTCCTGATATGAAATTGGAAATCCATTTCTTTAAGTTTTAGAGGATGTTTGATTTTGTTAATTTGTGGACCAAGTTATGTTTATGTACTAAATCGAATGCCCTTTTGATGCTGATTGCTATGATTCTTGTTTTGTGAGTAGGTTTTGAGTTTAGGCCTTTGATTTTGGGTTGAATAATGTTTATGAATGCGTTTGTAGTTTAATGGATTTGTTTAAACCGGTGTTGGAATTTGTGACTGATAGTGCGTGGAGTTATTTTGCTTAGTAAGGTTTTATCTAGAAGTTTGCATATTGTTGATAATAGGAAGATGAAGAGATATGATGAAGGGTCAGAGGAGCCTTTTCCTGGTTTTAATTTGGTTATAGCGATAGCTTTTTTCCAGATAAGGGAAATGAAATTTAGGCTGTTGAAACTATTATATATTTGTGCTAATTGATTTAAAGCTGTGTTCCCTTCGTGTTTGAGGTGTTTGTTTGAGGCGTTTGTTTGAGATGTTGTCTGGGACAGTTGCAGGTGAGTTTTTAAGTGTCTTTTTTATGTTTTCTTGGTCAGTTGTGGTTTGTTTTATTGTTGAGTCGTGGTTGAGTTTTATTTTTTTGAGTGCTTTGATAATACTGGCCAACAAAATTTTTTATTTTTTTTGCTGCCAAGGATATTTTATCGAATTTATAATATATCGGGTGTGCTGATTTCAGAAATGACATTAGTTTTCCCAGAATTGGCTCCTAGTTCTTCGAGAATAGCAGGGTGTCCAGATTTACTCGTACTGAGGTTTCAATTTAATGCTATTTTCTTAACTTAAATATGTTTTATTTTCTTTGCAGCCTATGGGTGTATGAATACATTTATATATACTTTATTTTTTTCTAGTTTCAAAACACTATGAGTACTTCACGAAGAGCCTGTTTGAATAACTCCAATGTATTCTGCTACATTTGTGGTGAATATTGCCAGGAGAACCAAAGAAGAAATATTACTAACTTTGTGAGCAAGCAATAATTGGGGCATAAACTTTGGACATGAAACTCGGAGAACCTATGAATATGTTCTTGGGTCTCCCATATGGTGTAAGCAGAACGTGTGTCGAAAATCTAACGTCAGTGGAAATGGAAACACAGAAAGGGGTT
>JABUQX010080131.1:7500-10000 GCA_015478945.1 Trachelipus rathkii
ATACATACATATTGTATAATAATAAAATCTGGAAAATCCTCCCTTCTACTATATCTGTCTCTTCCTTTGAGTTGTTAAAAAAACATTTGTCGGTGCATGTATGCTTTGGATCTTGTCTTGATTTTGAATTTCTCAAAATCTATTGAACCTTTTGATCGTACGACCTGTTTACACCGTTCAATTTATAAAATGCAGCATCTCTGAAGTTAATATGCGAAATCAATGTATCTACCATACCTACGTGTAATTACTACTTATTCTTATTTAAAAAGATTTCGAAAATTTTGGGGGGGATGAATTGAAGTTTTATTTTCATTAAAGCAGTGTTTCATCTCTTTATTAAACATATGTTTTGTCTAAATATTAGGGAGAAAACACAAACCTTTGTAACACAATGAAAGTAGGAATAAATTTTTTTATTTTACAAAATTTTATTTCAGGGATTCATAAATTTACGAACAGATGCAAAAATTATTGGTTTCAACAAGAATGAATATGATAAGCTCAAGTTTAATTTTAGTTGTTCAAACTCAGAAAAATATAATTCAACATACCAATACATCTTTTCGAAGGAATATGTGGAACATAATTTTGACTTTGCTGGATACATTCTCCCGTGTGGACCTGGAGGTAGGTTTATATATATATATATATATATATATATATATATATATAAATATATACTATATATATATATATATATATTATATTATATATATATATATATATATATATATATATATATATATAATTATATATATGTATATTATAATATATATATAATATAATATATACTATATATATATATATATTATATATATATTTATATATATATATATATATATATTATATATATATATATATATCTATATATATATAGTATATATATAATATATATCTAGATATATAATAATATATATTAGATATATATAATATATATATATATATATATAATATAATATTATATATATATATATATATATATATATATATATATATATATATTATATATATATATATATATATATTTTATATTTATATATAGTATATATTTATTAATTATATATATATAATATATATATATATATATATATTATATATATATATATATATATATATTATATATATCATGTGGGTGCGTGCATGACGACCTATACGAATGATCATACTGATAGAATGGGGGAGCTTGAACGGGAACTCTTTTGAATTTGCCAGCGTTTGGGACAAAGTTACGTAACATTGGCTATTTAATATCCTTCCAAACTCTCACCCTAGCTGCATATATCTGTTTGATGTCTGAGATACAACTATGACGAGAGTTCTTTCCATAATATCCCATATCTCTAACTACTATTTGTTTAACAATTTCCGACTAAATGGTAGAATTTTTGCCTATATAATCATTAACAATCCAATAATTCGCCTCGAAAATCTTGGATCTCCTAACTTCGATATTTTATACTCTTACTACCACCATTATCTTGTTTTTCTGCAAATGTTTCCTTAAGACTTAATGGAACAGATTTTTCTGGTTCTCTATGAAAATCTTACTATTTTTCACTGGACTATATCTTCTTACCTTCCAAATGCCGAGGTCCTCTACTTAGGGAATATCAAAGGACACCACACACACTGACTTCGCAGGAGTCCAAAATATTTAATATCCTCAACGATTTTCGAACAGTTGAATTTAAGACTTACATACACACATCCCAGATCTACCTAATTAATTCTTAAAAACTCTTGGATTAGGTTTTACCAATTCACTCTTTTGTTTCGGGTAACTCTTTCAACATTCTTACAGCAGTTAGCTTTAACACTTCTCTCCAGCAACTTCACTATGCCCTAAACTTATTTTCTTTCACTTCAAAATGTACTAATTGGAAACATTACCTCGCTGCTTTGCTAACATATTATTACTGTTTTTTCCTCAAAGGACTCCTCAGTGACTGCTGAAAATGTAGGAACCGTAACCACCGAATGAATGAGGAGTTTCAACGCAACTTCCACTAAAAAATTTCTCCTTACAATCCGAGGTTCGAATGCATCTGTCAACTGACTTTCACGAAAGGGAGCACGCCTTTCTGGAATTAAAAAATCTTTTATTCACCTATCACTCATGCTAATTATCGCTCAGCTTCAAATCGTTGCAGTAATATTATTTGACAGGTTAAACATGCTTTTACCAAAGGAAAGTGAGCTGACATCCTTAGTTTTCTGTAGGGCTGCTTAGACATTGCCGGAGTCGGTGCAGGATCCGGAGCAGAAATTTATAATTAGTGAAACCAAAGCCAATTTTTTGAAGAGAATGGAAGCAGAGCCGAGGCTGAGGCAGAGAAAAAGATGCTGCTCCGGCAATTACTATTTTTATAGGAAATTGCATGGAACCCCTTAAGTTTTGATGACATATATGAGATTTAATTCTTATTTATTTTGTTCCCCAGTATTGTCGATATTCATACGGAAAGGTTAAATTTAAATAAAATTATGAATGAATCCT
>JABUQX010080131.1:15000-26862 GCA_015478945.1 Trachelipus rathkii
ATAACATATATTATATATATATATATATCTATATATACTGATTTATATATTTATAATATATTATATATAGTTATATACTATATATATAATATAATATTATATAATATATATTATATAATTATATTATATATACAAAAATTTCATTGATTTTTCTCTATCACCTTGCCGTTTGGCCTTTATTTCCATGACAAACTTTAAGAAAATTCAAAACGCACAGATCATATACAGAAGAAAAAAAACTGAGATCAATATACTATTATAGGTGTTAGTGAGATTTGCAGACATCTCTCATATTTCCATAGGCGACTGAATGTGAGGGGCCCACGCGCTCTCGGATCGGGAGGCACACACGTAGGTGCTTTTATTGATTGAGTGACAGAAAATTATATGAGGACTAATTATAGGAGATCTATTCATAGATATATATATATATAGCCTTTTTTGTATATTAGGACTAGTTCGCGCTAGAGTGGTGAGCTTTTAAAATAAGAAAAAAATTTAATTCAGGAGCAAGAACGAGATCGTATTAAATTGAACTCCCACTCTCAGTGTGAGTAAACGTGAAGTAACTCTCTGCGCTCGCTTCTGATTCCTGCATTCTCTATATCTATAGTTACGAGGGTGTCAGAGTGGCATTGGGACAGTACTGTGTTAATCATGCTGCCTCAACTTCGCTCTGCATCCATTCTCCTCAAAAAACTGGCTTCGGTTTCACTAATTATAAATTTCTGCTCCGGATCCAGCACCGACTCCGGCAATATCTAAGCAGCCCTAAGGAAAACTAAGGATGTCAGCTCACTTTCCTTTGATAAAAGCATGCTTAACCTGTCAAAAAATATTACTGCAACGATTTGAAGCTGAGCGATAATTAGCATGAGTGATAGGTGAATAAAAGATTTTATAATTCCAGAAAGGCGTGCTCCCTATCATGAAAGTCAGTTGACAGATGCATTCGAACCTCGGATTGTAAGGAGAAATTTTTTAGTGAACGTGGCGTTGAAACTCCTCATTCATTCGGTGGTTACGGTCCCTAAATTTTCAGCAGTCACTGAAGAGTCCTTTGAGCAAAAAACAGTAATAATATGTTAGCAAAGCAGCGAGGAGATAATATACAACGACAAGATATTTTTCGACGCCTTCAATTTTCTGAGACAGATGGCAATGAAAGATTTACCATATTCTAATGTCTTTTTATCCAGAGCTATTGCATCGTTTTTAACTATACCTGAGTAGATATTTGTTCTAAAGAAACATACTTCAGGTCATTCAGAATGATGGGCTATAGGCATATCAATGTTGATTAAAAGTAACATTTTAGAAGTTTTAATATATTGGTGCTTTTATATACATTCCGTTTAGCCGACTTATCATTCTTCCTGATCCATTGAGTTACACGGTATACATTTGCTATAATCTTAGTTTCAACACAAGCTAATCTTAATACCTGACTGTATTCTTGAAAGTGCATAGTCCTTTCTTGCCTTCCTTCTTTGGATGCATTTTATACGGCCATTTAATATTAATGTAGAATTAAATTGTTAAGTTTAACTTTTATTATATCTTGGAATATTTATATTTATAAGGTATGTCGAGCCTTATTAGCTAAACTTAACCTCTTTCACACGGCACTCTCCCTGACTGTTCCCTTAATCTTGAAAAAAAGTGTGCACATTGTTTTAGATTTTTTATATATGTACATCAAATTGAATTATATTATTTTTTTAAAATTTTTATTATATAATAGTTGTATATTTGAGATGTGATCTGGGTCCTCAGCCTCAGGGAATGATGATTTATTTTGCAGCAGGATTTTACACTTTATGAACTTCCTTTAAATACAGAGATTGAGGAAAGAGAGGATATTGCATTCGTTTACTTTATTTCTTTCTAATTTTTTAGGTAAAGTAGATCCTAACAGATCACTTGTTAAGGAACGACATTTAGGTGGGCTTTCAATATATATATGATATAATAATATATATAAAATCCTCATAGTATTATATAAATATATATATATAGATATATGATATATATAGATAATAAGTATAATATATAATAGTATATATATATAGTAGTATCTAAAGTACCTATATATACTATAAAATAACATACTATAATATAATATTATATAATATATATGTATAATATATATGATAATTTATATAATAATTATTAGAGAGTCTATCATAAATATATAGAGATTCATCCAGGTAAATATGTCTAGTTGATCACTATAACGTATCTATTAATATCACTAGATAAAATGACTTCACGAGATGATTTATTAATTATTAATTAATTATATATATATATATATATTTAATTAATATATTATATATTAATATATATATATATTATATCTATATTATATATAATATAATATTAATATATTATACTATCACTATATATTATACTGTTATAATTTATTATATTAATATATATTATATATAATAATATATAATTATATATATATATATATAAATATATATTAATATATATATTATATATATATATAATATTATATATATATATAATATAATATAATATATATATTATATATAAATATTAAATATATATATATATTATATATATATATATAATATATATATTAATATATAATTATATATATATCAGTATAATGCGATATAAAGCCTCTTTGTTTGACTGGAAAGGATAATTCCTGTGGAGGGGATATTGTTGGGTCTATCTAACTGATATATTATATATACATGTGAGGGGCCCGCCTATGGCGCACTATCAAAATTTATGTTAGGTCAGCAAATGAGCTAGCATACTGATATTTTTAAAAATGAGGTCATATAAGCTAATAGGCGCACAGCAATTCTCTGCGAGCCTATAATATATGACGCGTCATTAATATAAATTACTAGTGAACAAAGCATTTTTATATTACCTTAAAATAGTTAAGAACTTCGTAAACGTGGCTAACCTTTATTTATTTATATAAAAACAGTGTAAATTATATATATAAATACTATTATATTAATATAACTAATATATATATATATTAATATTACGACTGTAGCACATAAATCCATTGAGGTGTAAGGTTTAATAAATATTATATAAAAGTGTAAGTGATTTTATATTTATATATATTCATCTAATAAATTCAATTTTTGATTTTTGTATTTTGATTATTTATGATCTGAATCAGATAAAGATTACGTCTGTGGATTTACTTAACATTTGCAATTTATTTTATTACATTAATGTATGTAAGCTTAGAAGTTGGGATGTTAAAACCTTGTTTGTAGGTTTGGAAGTTTGCGTGGTTAACCGAATTACTGACACTTATTCTATAGGGCTTTGTGTATGATTTAATTTATTATTGATGATAAATGATTATTTGTGCATTTTAGTGGAATGAGTTCGGTGGGGATAAGTAGGTGAACCACATGAATTTCATTTTGTCAAAGTGCTTAGATTATTGACTTAGTTTACTTGTGGTTTAAAACTTGTGTGTTTACAAATTCTTATTCTTTCTATTGATGGACTTTTTTAGGTAAAAACAGGCAATGCTGGCAGCAACTTTGAGAGGTTGCGTGTTTTTGAAGGGAAATCAGCATAATTTCAATTTATTTTTTTATTACTTTCAGTACTTGACAATGATTATTTTTACAATACTTATATGTAATATTTGATATTTAATTATTTAGTTATTTAATATAAAATAATATACATGTTATATTAATAAAGAGATTTTTGCTTACTTTTAACTAAAATCAGTAGGTGAAATGTGGAGTCGGAGTCGGTATTCGTGAGTAGCGGAGTTACAGGTAGGTGAGTTCGGAAATAATTTTTTGATACACGTGGGTGAAGTCGGAGTTTGGATCAGGCTCAGAGTTCGGTATTTTGTTATATATATATGGGTTATGTTTGAGTGTTAGTTGTGGTGAGTCGGAGGTCGTTGAATATTCGTATCAGATAATGCAGATAGCATGTGTCGGTTAATGAATACTTGATTACTAAACTGAACAAATGTGTTATTATATAGAGTGTAATAGTCTGAAACTATAGCTCTGTGTAATGACTTCATAATCTATTCATGCAAGTTTTAATTGGTAACTCATTTTCTGACTTCACAACATATCACTATAAATAATTGCTCATATATGCGAAGTGATAGTGTCGTAAAGATTTATTTTTAACTCAATGAACAACTTTATGTTTCAATTTAGGTGATTATATTTACTAATAATTATAATTCTAAAACTTTAACCTTATACTCATCCAAATCATATAATTTAGACACTGTGTGAAAGGTAATATAAAGACTTCACTCAAATTGTAACGATAGTAGTGTGAAAATTTTCTCACTCATTATGACATGATATTATACCTAATACTGTTGTTTATATTAGTAATCTCAAATTAATAGGGTAAGCTTAAACTGAAAGTGAAACTAACAACAAAAACATAACTCTGCACTTTGCAATGCCTGAAGCCAAATGTCCTTAATAAGTTGAGTTTTTTGAAGAATATATAGGATGACGATGGACGAGATTCTCAAAGAGTACATCGATATACGAAAATGAACTGATCTAAACATATTGTAAGTGATGAAACTAATCCACTCACTACCAGTACGTGTTTTTGCGGTTTTCTCTAGATGTTTTCTTTTGAGGAAAGTATCAGAAGATATATACTAGCAATCATTCTAGCAGTAATATCTGAAGAGCTTAAGCCTACGGAGACTTACGAAAGTCGTCGATTTATTCGTCATCTCACCACGCACACAGATGGTTCAAGGGTATGTCCTCAAGTGCTTGTGTACTCTCACGATCACTCTCTACCAGTAACTTTTAAATAAATTTCTTTGCTGCACTTGAAAGTTGCAAAAGTTTTTGAGGGGGAGGACTAAATCCACTCTCTGAAGAGTATAGTGTTCCACGACTCTCCAACGACATGCTTGCTCACTATATAGAGGTCTTGTAATTTGTGCTGTGTTACTGCGGGGGGTTCCTCCGAACTCCCCGTGCTCTCGGTATGAACACGTCAACCCTCTCGTACACGCTCTAACTGCCACTCGGTACTGCAGAGAGTGCACACCAAAAAAAGGGAATAAATAGAATGAGACCTGGCAGATGCTTATTCTATTCTCTTATATAGATATAAGGTGCGAGTCTTGTTTACACATATGATCATCACTGTACTGATCAGTATTAAGATAAAGGCTATTAAACTATCAGTATGTAACTAAGCCATAAGTTGTGTGAAAATACTAGTCTCTAAGGTTTTTTTTATATATATAGAATAGTAAACTGTTTTAGAAGCAAATGGAAAACTATTTAATATATTAATTATATATTATATATATATTAATATATATATATTATTATATATATATATTAATAATATTACTATAATTAATATTAATATATTATAATATATATATATTAATATATTATTATATATATATATTAATATTATATATATATATAATTAATTAATATAATATATTATATATATATTAATATTAATATATATATATATATATATATATATATATATTATATAATATATAATTATATATATATATATTAATATTATTAATTAATATATTTTATATAGTATATATATAGGAAATAAGTTATAACTCACAGTTAATACTAAAACTTCTATTTTTGTGAGTTAAAATCAACGTATACATTGATATACCTTTGCTACTGTATTGATAAGATATAGTATGTCGCATAACACATAAATCACAATGCTCTATACATTAACACCTCATGAAACGAGAGTATGTGTGTGAGAGCGTAATTTATATGACGATAAATACACTATAACTTCACTTATACCACTTTCAACACCTCTTATTCGTGGAATTAAGATAGCTCCAGTTTACATAACTCACGCAAGGAGTGAAATTACTTAAGGTTACTTGTTTATCAAAATATAACTAGTAATACGATACAGTTATGGATAATAACTTAATACTGATCTGAATGTTTTGTTATATAAGTGTTGTACTATAACTATTCAAAAATGTAAGAAAGTAGTGAGTACTATATAAAGATTTATTATTATAAATATATATAATATATATATTATAAAATAATATATCTACATATATTATATATATGATATATATAATAAGCAAACAAAATAATAAATAAGCAAGAAAGCATTATAATAAATTTATTGGCTACATATATTATAAGACAATAATAAAATATATGGTAAATCAGTAAGCACGCCTCCTTAAAATTATTGGTCTCACGTATATATCTAGAATTTTATGAGATCAGCGTGACTTATAGTATTCTTCGTCATAATAGGCATATTTCTTCTAAATAAAATGGTTATTAGAATTATTTTTTCAGAAATCTAAAAATACACACAATAGCAAATTAAGAGATAAATCGATTTACAACTAATTTTTCATAATAGAACATGAGGAAACATATCTGTGAGTTTAGAGTTATTACAATAGATACATTATCTTTAGATATTTGAAGTGGCTGTTGATTATACCACTCACAAATATATATTATCGGACTGGACTTATAGTTTATTATAATTTTATTTGTGGCTTAGTCACTAGATATGTACATCCCTAATAATTATATATATATATATATACTATATAATATATATTAATATATATAATATATATATATATATATTATCTCATTATATTATTATATTAATATTAATATATATTATATATAAATATATATATATATATATATATATACTATTATATTAATATTAATTATAATTTATAATTAATATATTATAATATAATATATATATTTTATTAGGAACTTGTCTTTATAAAGGTAGTATTATATAACTATACGATATATATCTATGAGATAAACGAACAATGTAAATCTTGATTTTTATTTTATTTTCACGAAATAAAAGTTCGGTCAGAGAATGCGACTATATGGTTTGCCTCATAATAAAGTATTTTTTTTTTCTCTATTTACTTTTTTATAAACTCATAAGGAATACTACAGGATTAAATAATAGCATAAGATGTGAAAAGAGATCATATATAGGTCTTCGGTACTACTCACTAGCGTGAGGGACGTATATTCTAGTGAGGTAGTGAGTAGAATTTAGTCCCCTACCCCTATTCTGTCCCATCTCAGTCGGTCTAACCTACTTATAAAATAATAATAATATAAAAATATAATAAATTTATAATAATAAAATTAACAAATTACATTAAAAATATATATAATAAAATAGCATAAACTTTGATGTGAGAATAATACTTTCGCGATCTATTCTTTATATGGGATTGTTTTATCTAATATTCTTTTGATACTTTTTTTTGTCTACGGGATATTATGAGGCAGCACCACGTTTCGGCGAGTGTGTCGACATATGGGCATGTCACTTTGTCGCTAAATATTCAATCGGCAGTTTGTGGGGAATGGTTGTATAAAATTAAACGAAGCCAATGTATATAATACAAACTTAGTCAAAAAATTATAACGTCACAGATGAGTCAACAAAATACTAGCGGGACTTTAAAGTGTGAGATGAGGATTAATTATTGAGTGAGAGTAGAAATCACTAGAAGAATAATAAAACCTAGAGTGATGGCATGATAAAGATAAGGAGTAGCACTATAGCATGACGAACTAGTCTGTGTAGATATTGCTTAGTGAGATATCAACTTGAACAATAAATCTATACATGTGCACGAAAATCTGTAAATATAAACATGTCAATCCATCACCTTGATTGTCCGAGGGCGTCTTATAAAAGGTGGTGGCACGTCACGAAGTGGAATAGTGAGCTCCTACTTCTAGTAGCATGTTATTGCCGCTACGGTATACCTATAGAAAGAGTAGTAATAAGCACCAACATCAAGCGCCGAAAGAATAGAGGGTCCAAGTGAACTAGAAAGAATCGAGGTACAAGTTAGATATAATTTTTTATGAGCCTTTGAATCGTGACCCTAATACTTCAAAGCCGGGTGAAACCTGAGCCCCCCCAGATATTGAGTATATAAGCAGTTAACTCTATATAACAAGTAGTGAGGGATATGAAGGAGTACTGATATATATAATAACTATGATATATAACTGTAGAAGAGTGAAAAAATAAGGTCTCGCAGCTTAAAACAGTAACTCCTCAATGACTTGTTTTAGTAGGTAGCCTATTTATGAGCTAAATATATCAGTTATATATAGTTTGAGAATGTATGAGGTTTCCAAAGACTTTTTTTTGTATTAAATGTATATGGACCTAAATGAGATGTTTTATATTGTCAATAGGAGAGACGAAAGAACCGATGAATAGGAAGATATGGAAATGATTTAAGAAGTATGTCATTAAGTAGAAGGTAGAGATTTGTAGAAGTTAGTTTTCCAACAGATTGAATTTCAAAAGGTTAGTACGAACCTCCACCCGGAAATCCTATCACAGAAATATTGAGCGAGAATATGATATCGGTAATATGTATCTAAAGGACGGGAGGCAATTCTAGATTAATTAAAAGTATATGGTGAGAGCTACAGCAATATAGAAAATTGAGTGTGAGATAGAAATTATGAGAAGAGAGTTTTTCGAGTACTATTCTCGAGGCTCATATCGCAGTTGGAGCTGAACTCACCGTACTTCTGGAAGATGTGCAGAGTAGAAACTTGATGCTAATGAAAAGTAGGACATGACATGTGAAGGTGAAGTGAAGATTAGAGACGTACATAGACATACTGTGATGAAGCACTTTACACTCAGGTTGGATTCTCTAAGATATAACAAAGATAATGAGTCTGTGTTTCTCTCTCTCCTCTATAACAAGCACTCAGCCTTCTCGTTATATTATCCGAGGGATTGAAGAATAAGTTATAACTAGATCTAATGTGAGCACAATAAAGATGTAGCGAGAGCAGACCAAACGGAGGGACGCCTTGGGACAGAGCAAAAGGTGAGGAGCCGCAGTGGAGTGAATCCACGCGGTCAAAAGGCGAATAGGTGCGCTTTGGATTGAATGTCAAAAGATCACTCAGCGCCATCACGGCGATAAGCGGCAAGGTCTTCCGCCTCATATGTCCTAGGGCGGTGCAAAACCATAAGAGTCAGATTTACGAAGTAGAGGATATCTCCTCAGCAGATAATCTATCTAAAGAGCGCGCAAGCAGCGTCACTAAGTGAGTGACGATTATATATTAACGAAAGAAGTGAATGAGAATTCCAGATGATTATACTATAGAATTGAAGAGTTAGAGTAAGTAAGTTTCTCAATAAGATATCTTATCGATGAATAAACAAGTAAGTAAGCATATATATAATATATAGGTGACGAATAATATTAGAAGATCAGACCTGTGACTATCCTTTTTATCGGTATAATAGGTTATGAACATGTGCGTGCTTTATCCAACACTGAGGGAAGGTTGTATATTAGTATTAGAGAACATAGAGAGAATATGTTTGAACACGAGGGGCGGAGATAGTAACGTGAGTGAAGCTACAACTTTTATTAATATAATATTATAATAATATTATAGTCACTAAATTCCTATAAATATGACGCATCTAATTACAAATCAGAGAAGAGTAGAATGGACCTAATCTCGCAGAGAGTCTCGATCGCACTCATCCTTCCTTAGCATCGTTCTCGACTAAATTTCAGGAGCAGCACCTGAAGCACCCGATGTTTACGCAGCATGTATAGGTACTATAACACTACGGCATAAGGGACAATACGGAACCCTGAGAGAGAGAAGAGATGATGAGCGAACTGACTGATTAAAATCGTCCCTGGGTTTGGATATATGTATAGATTATATATGTTGTAAAAATGTAGTGATATTTTGTGTTATATAAATTATGGTAGTATTTTAACAAAGCTAGAAGAGTGCAGAGAGAGTAACGCAGGGGAAGAGCAAGCACGTGTGTACACAGTGAGGGTGTGATTAAGGAGATGTATTCTATAGTGCAAGCACGGGCTAGAGATAGCTTTGTCACGGTCAGAGGTCCGAGAAGAGCATACGCAATTATATTTTATTATAATAATCTTTAGCTATTTTATAATTATTATGTGAGGTTATATATATATTACTACTTTAGTATTATAAATAAAAAAAAGGAAAGTGTAAGTTATAAATTATAGGCAACCTTTTCGTGACAACTTTATTAGTCATTTAGTAAAATAATCGGAAAAAAAATCGATTACATTGCTCTTTCGATATATAATATATATATATATTATACTAGGGCAATTTTGCAACCCTTTTCAGGAAGGAGTTCCTAATATATATATATATATACTATAAATATATATTAATATATAATAATATATATATATATATATATATAATATATATAATATATATATAACAGTATTATTATATATAATATATTATATATATAATATAATATATATATAATATATAATATAATATATATATATATTATATATAATATTATATTAATATATTATATAATCAATATATATATAATATATTAATATATATATATTAATATAATGAGTATAAAATCAATCTATTATATCGTGTATATATGTGAGATGACTCTTATTAATTAATTCTAATATATAATATATTAGATAATATTTTACTTGGAAATATATCGTGATATAAATCGTTTTATATATTATTAATTAATATATATAATATATATATTAATTAATATACTAATATATCTATATTAATATATAACATTGTTAAAATATTATATAATTTACTATCTTATTCTTTTCCTTCATCCCAGGTGAAGGATTCTTCATCACTCATTAGTCTAGCCTCATAAAGCAATAGCATACTTTTCTCAGACGTCCCTTATATCCTGTCAATCTAATTCCTACTTTCTCTTCAAGCGTCATTCACTCTAATATTATTTAGGTAGCTGCATCATGTTTACATGAGTAGTCCTCTAATCACACCGGATCTTACCGCTCTCATTCTCTTCTATAGCCTCACTTATTGGTTTAGAGATTGTCTACAAACCTCTTAGCTCTTCATATACACCTTCTAATTTCTTTATAGATACCAATTCATTTTATTATCAGGGCAGGTACGATCTTTTTTATCTCGCGACTATGTTAACATCTTCAATACAGATAAAAAAATAATATACACTGCTTTTGAATACAAGATGTCCTAAAAATGTATACGCTCAATTTCTGTACTCACTCATACATTGAAATTGCAAGTGAATCGATACATATTACGTTACCAGACCTATAAAGTGCTTCTTCTTATCTAGCTTACGTGCATATGCTATCTCGTCATACTAGCTTTTTGAGCCTCACACATTTCTCGAAGTTTCATTATTTTGTTCTTATAAATACTAAATCATCGTACCTGATCCGCTCTCGTAATATGCGTTTACATCAAAGATCTCGCCTTCTGCGTGTTGTTGTCCATGTTTCTCGGGCCTTTACATCTCCGTACAGCAGTGTGAGTCGTATGTTGCTGTTAAAAATCACTTCTGTTTAACCTCTATTCCGAATGTTTTTATATTTATCATGGGGTACTAATCACGCTTTCATAACTAATCCATACTTTTTCCATTCTTCGTGTAATCTCTTCTCTTCCTCCCCTTCTTTTAAAACACCCTCCGAGATAAATGGCAGTATTTACCGCCTTCACCTCCTCCTCTCTCACCATAATTCTCATCCCCTCTTCCTCATTTCCGTCAAGGTTACTGTTAATATCTCTGTCTTCTGTATGTTCATCTTCATCTCCGCTTCCTCCACCCTCCTCCGCAAACAACTCAACCACCTCTCGAATCGCCTCTCTCTCTTCGCTCCAACATGCCAGATCGTCCGCATATGCCATTATGTTCCCCTTCCAAATTCTCCCAGTCATAGGGAACATGATACAAGTCTTATAAAATATTAAAGTT
>JABUQX010080132.1:0-61211 GCA_015478945.1 Trachelipus rathkii
ACGTGAGCCTGAGTTAAGATTTTGTTGAGTGTGTTAGTTTGCCGAGAATTTTGCTAAGTCACGTTTATCATGTCACTTTTGCTTATATCGATACAGAGTGACACTTGAATGAAGAGTAATATCATTTGCTAGTTCAAATGCTGGCATTCCGTGATAATTTGTAACTTTTAAGGGATGTAATAATACCGTCTTTACCTGTTGTGCTATGCGGGAAAAAGTGAAACATATCGAGTATTGTATGACCTGTAAAGCTACTTTACCTTTTGATAAGTAGAATTTCAGCGATGTTAGGGATTATTCACACGTAGGTATGTTTAGGTTGCATTTGTACATTATATTCTTGCTTCAGGTTGATGATATGATAGCTTTATTGATCTAAACTGTTGCCCAGCAATATTCCTAGGTCTTATATAAAGAAACTTTGATTTATGTTATGTTTATCCAGAATGATACTCGAAATATGACTGATCAATAGTTCAATAGATCATAGGCGAATTGGTGTGGGACTGCTGGGCTGGATGGCTGATACCGACTTTACTCATTTATGCTTTAAAACAGTAAACTATCGCTCTTTACTGTGATAGTTTTATTCAAACTTATTTATATTGTTATCTGTGTAATAAAAATTGTTGATTTTAGGTTATGTTTGGCTTAAACTTTGTGTCTTTGCAATTACTTCATTTGAAACATTTATATCTTGACAAGAGTGGAATGAATGTTTTGTTAAATATTTCTAGTGGATGTAAAAAAAAATTCTTTCCGTTAGATTAATTCTTGTCGATGAGATCTAGACAGGCTTTCTGCTAAAATTTTGGGTTAAATATTAGAGATGTTATGTAAATTAAACATTGTATTTAGAGAATGTTTGAAAAAGTGGGAATAGGTTGGCGTTTTTGACGAAGTGTTAGTACCTTTACCTGTTGTTAATGCGGAAGTTGTTAATTGTTAGATTTATCGTACGTATGGTGTGATTAGGTTGTCGTTGTACATTTATTCTTATTCAACAAAAAGTTGGATATATTCATTTATAATCGTAAGAGCTTTGTTACGTTAGGCTATATTCGATGGTAGTATATAAAAAACTTATTGATTATGTTTAGCGAAATGATACTCATATTGATATATCAATAGATGAATAGATTAAAAGGTCATGGTGGGAGGGTGGGGAGGGTTGATGGTTTGATTTGATATACTATTACTGATTTAAAATCTGTAACTGATTAACAATTTACTATGATAGTATTCAAAACCTATTTTTCATTTATGTTTGGATAAACTTTGTTATGTTTTGTTACAGTTATTCGTTAGCCTGTATGATAATTAGACGTGGTTATAAATTTTTGTTAAATATTACTGTATCATTGTAAAATTACTAATATGTAGAGATATGCTTGGAAAAGTATAAATAGGTTACGTTTTGTATGCAATGTAGTTACTTCTACTGGTTTAAGCAATGGAACTTTGTTAATGTTAACTGTGTATTAGTGCGTAAGTTGTGCTAAGTTTGTCGCTTGACATATTTCTCGTCTATGATGCTATGTAGCTTATTAATGGGAAAACAGTTGTTTATTAGCATATATTCGTGTTAAATAAGAACCAGTTTTGTGCTCATGTTATCCGAATGATACCTCGAAATGGACGTAAATCTATAGTGTAATCGTAAAATTAAATGAGTATGTTAGGACATGCTTGAAAATGTGAATAGGTACGTTTTGTACGCTGGTGCTAAGGTACTTAGTAGTGTTAAGTGATGAACTGTTTGTTGTAGGTTTATTCGGGGTAGTATGATTAGGTTTTCATTGTGCATTATATCTTAGTTATAGTTCTATGTAGCTTTATTAATCGTGAAAACAATGTTCGTCTTAGCAATACAGCGTTGTTAGTATATAAAAACTGATTGTACTATTTTAATTCTTGAAAATCATACTCGAAGATGTGACTGATCATTAGATCGAAAGATCAAAAGTCATGGACGGGGAGGAGGGGCGGGAGGGTGCGGTGATTAGTTTCGGATTATGATTTATGCTTTAAATTCGGTAAACTAACTTTGCAAATATAATATCAAAAACTTTTTTATGTTATGTTTGGAAAACCTTTGTTATTTTTTATGTTAGTTTGGATAAGGAACTTTATGTGTGCAAACTAATGCAGGTTATGATATTAGGTAGGCTATGATAAATCTTTGGTTAATATTACTATATGTAAAAACTTGTACGTTAGCCTATAATCGTTGGTCTGTATGAAATCGGTTATATATTAGTTATCTATATATATTAAATATATATATATTATATATATAAAAATTATATTTATATTATATAATAATAACATACAGGCACATCTAATTAATGCATGGTCTGGAATACTATAGTTACTGTGCCTTATGAAGTTTAACGCATATGATTAGAGATCATATATATATAATAAGTAAAGAATAGGTTACGCTATGCATGTTAGTACTATATTAATTGTGTAAGTGTTAGGTATAGTACTACTTGCCTAATGTTAACAGTATTATCTACTTCTAGTGGTTATAACGTGTAAGTTGCATTCACGTTAATATTAAACGCATTACATACAAACATTTACTCAATATCTATTAGTTTACCGCAAGCCAGTTGACCTTTAATGCAATGCTTAAACTCTCTGAACAAAATTTACGTTAGACGTACAGAGAGGATACGGGGTCTCTTTATTCTATTGCCAAGGCTTTCAATTATGACTAAGATTATCGAAATAATCTAGTAGAATCTGTATGCAGTTGCTACTTTTCTTAAATCAAAATAGTTGGAGGTCTATAAAGATTATTTTATAAGTTAGTCATTATTATAATTAATCAAATGAAATTTGAATTAAAGAGGACTTCTTATATTATAAGGAGCTATACTCTATATGACGTTTTTGCTCTTAAGGCTTATGAATTTAATATTACGATCTTCCAAGTTCAATTGCATTTAATACATTACATGTAGAAGAGTTTTTCTTAATAATAAATGATTTAATTAGGTTAATTTTTTTAAAACAAAATTCAACCTATTTCTTCATGGTTAATTGTTATAATTTTAGAAAAAAACAACTGATAAGCTGAGCTATAACCAAATGTTCAGAGAGTTCCTCGTAAGCTAAGTACGTTATGCTTACAATCTAAATTTATTAACTTTAAGCCAAGGTCAAATTTATGTATGACATTTGTTCCTTTAAAGTATTTGAGTTAATTGTCATTTAAATGTTTTATTTCTCAGATAATCTGCTAGAGGCGCTTCCTTAATATATAGATATTATATTATTATAATAGTTAATATATTAATTAATATTATTAATTATAATATATATATATAATATATATAATATATATATATAATATATATATATATTTATATATATAATATATTATATATTATATATAATATATAATATATATAGTAATATTATAATATATATATTTATATATAATATATTTTATTATTTAATTTATAATATATTATTATTAAATAGCATATTACTGACAATTCTCTTCTACTCTCTAGTATGTTTTATACTAAATTTCTACGCAAATGTGTTTCATTATAATATAAAAAAGATCATATCAACTAGAAGGTATAAGTACCGATCTGTTATGATAGTGTAATATATTTAGCAAAAAAAGTAATTCTCTTTCATAAAAAATAAAAGTAATAATATAATATAGTTTACCTTAAAAACGTGGCGTAAATGGATTCTCAAATATTTGGTTTGTTCTCAGACTGAACTCAAAATTAGTTATTCGCGCATAATAGTAATGTAGAAGTCTCAATGACACGTAGTGAAAAAAATCGCATAGAATCTCATAAACATTAAATATACTCAGTATATAAAAAAACCAATATATCGAGAACATCTTAAGAAAAAAGTTACGAAGCCTTTTCTAAAGATATTAGAAATCAATCCATCGCCGTTTTCTGCATCAAGCCATATTATAAATTATGATCAGGGACCAACCTAATTCTCAGGCTTGAGGTATACTCAAATCTGCCAAGTTCCAGCAGGGATGAATACTACATTTGAGCAAAATGGAAGTTGTAAAAGCGATAACAATAGCTGAAAGATATTTATTCTAATATACTATGATATACTCATACAAAGGATTTTGGAGAATAGAATCTTTGCGCACGTCAGAAAAGCAACGCACATATCTTTTTATTTTCAAAAGTAAGCAGAAATTTTCAGGCATATATATGAAGTTGGGTAAGATATTTACATATTGTGTGTTGAAAAGTTGGTTATATCAAAACGTTATTGCTGCAGTCAGTCTCACTGTTTATTATGAAAACAAATTCGTGAAGGCATGTTTATGTAATCTTTAGCGATTACGGGCAAATGGTTGTTTTATGTTTCTTCGTCTATAGTCCACATGGTAAAAAAAAATTTGAAGTGTCTGTATATGTAAGCCTGGTGCTTCATGAGCCTGTGTCGTCAAGATTATATTTCTAAAAATCCCTTATTTAACGTTTATGCTCTTTGTTGAAATAGTACAAACTCGCTAATAGTTGGATGGTCTTTGTAATGGATAATCAAACTATTGAAAATTTCTCTTCAAATGCAGGTATAATTTTTCATAATGCTCGGTGTTACGTGTTCACCTGGAATATATGATCTTTCAGTTGAAGTAAACTGTCTCTTCATTTCAATTAAAAACAATTTTTAAAAAACAGACCAAAAAAAAATTTAAATTTTTTTGGTCTTCTAGATCATTTCAGCTATACTTTTTATTATTTATATTCCATCATTTCCCCCATCCATATGGTGAAGATAGTTTGTTTAGATAATTTTTGGGTTACTGAACTATGGTATTATTGTATGGAAAATTCCAGATGTATGTCGGAAAGGTATCCTTGAATATTATAATATTTTAGAAACTTAATTGATTAATCATTCCCAAAAAAAGTGATGTGTATATAAGAAGTTTGAAATAGCAATCAATATTTAAAAAAAAAAAATACTCCCCGTATAAAAAAAATATTAAATTATAGTAAACCCGTAGAATTATATATAAACTAATATATTTCTTTAACATAATGAAAATATCTTTCAAAATTTTATATAATTATATTATATATTTTATCATATTATAAGGGAACATCCTTTTATAATAATATAAGTAGCACTTGTAGCATCAATAATCGTATATATAAATATAGAGAGGAGACTTGTTAGGGATAAATGAATCATAAAGGAATTTGGATGTTGAAAGTTTCTGGAATCATCCTTGGACATCTAACATTAATTTTGTCACCATTGTTGTTTAATTAATGATCTTATAAAAGATATAGTATCTGTTAACAAATATATATAGATTTATTAAAAATTCCTATACCGACTGGTAAGCCATGGGGTACAAGAAAATATTTCGTCCGTGTTGGCAATAATTTTTAAAGGGCGCCGGGTTTTGCAGCATCGTAGACGACCGGCCGCTCACTCATATCTTATCTTCGTCGGGTCTAATATTCTACTACAAGCAATACCTATATCTCATCATATATCACCGATGCCTCATCTATGCGTCCCCGAGTCATCGCAGAATGCAGTGATACGCTATGGCTGCGACTAGGACCGTTCACTACTGGAAAGGCGGTAACATTCACCCATCTCGAATGTGAATTTTGAGAAGGCAACCTGAAACTAGGGAGAGAATGGCACACATTCCCTTCCATCTTCATTGTCTGGTTCGGGCCTTGATCCTGTATCATTTTATCGGATCGTCATTTTGCCTTCAAAATTTTGTCCTAGGCAAAGGTTACAATAAAGAGGTTTGCCGTAAATTCTTTAAAAGGTTTACAAAGATTGTCTGTTCAGTTACTCTTCAATCTCTTTTTTCAACCGCCGGAAATATATGTAGTCCATTTTCATTACTGAGTTTTCAGCCTCAATCATCAATTTTCAATGGGCGTGTGCAATTATAGACCTCCACTTCTATGTAAATGCAAAGAACCGAGGACTGAACAAACTGCTATATTTTTGGGAAAGGCTCGAGGATTTCTTCCATCAATCTTCTGATTAGAAAAGATATCTACGACACCTTTTGTGAGTTAAGATTATGAACACTCTCACCTAATTTCTAAAAATTAGCCGACGACCGAAGGAATTACTTTAATTTTAATTTTTAGTAGCCGACTTCTATTGGAACATTTCTGACCTCTATCGTGCACTGGCAACTAGGACCGGAGAAAATTGCTGCAAAAAAACTAATTTAAAAATAAAAAACTACATTTTTTAATCCAGTCAGCCGCCTTTCTGCTGAGTGACTTGCATTTTATGACATAGTATATCCCTTTACAGAAAATAAGATCAGTTTACATTATATAAAGAGCACATTTTAAATTTTTCTTGTCTATAGCTTCACCCAAATTAACCGTTATTCCATTCCGAGAAAAAAACACTACAGGGTTTTCGACATTAGGAAATGTTATGTCAAGGGGGACTTTTCATTGGTATCCCTAGAGTCTCCATTTTTTTCTTAACGAGCCTTTTCTGGCCTCAATTGAATATTCGGAACAGGTTATGGTTTGTCGTTAATAACCGTTAAACAGATGGGTTTCAGGACTGATCATAGTATAAGCCGTTAAATTTATCTATATCTATTTAAAATAATTCAATTTAGATTAAAAAAATAATAATTACAAAAAAACAATCATTAAATAATATTCCTGTCTTCTGAACGAAGGGCCGGGAGATTTCCCCTACAAAAATAATAAAGTTAAATAATATAATAATATTATTTATAAATAACCATAAATACTAAAATAAAATAAAAATAAATATAAAATAAACATAATATAATACATGAAATAATTATGTTTAATAATATACTTAATAATAATAATTATAGAAATATAATAACTATCGATAATAAAATAAAATAAATAAAAACCAAATCAAATATAATAATAAATTAATATCATAATAAAATGAAATTAATAATAATATAATAAAAATAATTAAATATAATAATATATAAATTAAGATAATAATAATTAATAATTATAATTTAATAATACATAATAATATAATTAATAAAATTTATAATTTAAATAAATAATAATGATAATATAATATAATCAATAATAAATAAGTGTTAATAATATAATAATAATTAATTGATAATAATAACTTAAAAATCAATAATAATAATAATAATAAATGTCATAATTTACATCACGAACTATTCTCGTGATTAATTCTGACATAATCGTCATGAAAAAAACCAACTCTTTTCGACTGTATCAATTTCACCAAAGGGCTGGTTTTTAAAGCTGTTTGTTCGATGGGGTTTTGCGTAGTAGAATTGGAAACTCCTTCAACTATATAAAGTTGGAGTAATTATTTTTCAAACATCCCGGTCTGATTTAATTCCTTGGAATTTTCCAAGCGCTAAACATTCTTCGGGATAGTTACAACCTTACCTCTGATTACTCTAGGTTGAATGCGCTATTTACTTTTATCGCGTCCAACGGCCTTTGAAATTTTCTTTTTAAAATTTTTTTTTACCGTATTGATATCTAACTGTCAACTTTAAGAAACAAGGAAAATCTTTCTCAGGAAAATTAAAAAAATCGTCTATTAAAATCATATGATTTACTATATATATATATATATATTATAATTTAATATAAAATATTAAAAATATAATATATATATATTTATATATATTATATAAAGTATTAATATAATATTATATATAATGTATAAATTAATATATATTATAACTAATTATATATACTATACATAATATATAATATTTAATATAATATATATATATATTATATATTATATTATATATAATATATAATTAATATATATTTTATATATATATTATATTAAATATAATATTATATATATATATAAATATATACTAATATATTATAATATATAAAATATATATATACTATATATAAAGTTCCTTTTTGTGTGTCCCTGCGTACTACAGCAGTCCTCCTGCTACCCCTAAGTATGTGCCTGAGTCTACATCGTATGCAATCCTATTGCGCCAATCGATCATCTCACTAAATCTACCAGCCTATTATCATGTGCGCTGGTGTATATTTATTTTCAGGGTATGGCTCGACCTCCAAGTAACAAATTGCGTAGGCTCCTGGGGTACGCGTTGCCACCACGTTGGAGACCCACATGCTCGTATATTTTTAAAAAAAATAAATTACGTATAATTTATATATACATGTGACAATTACTGCATATAGAATGAAACATTTCAAATTTCCCTGTATACGTTGTCAAATAAAAGCCCACGAGCAAAAGATTTAGGGAGGAATAAGGCGGTTCATGGAAATTGACTGGATATACTGAGAGGAGGGGGAAACGAACTTGTTTTCTTGAAAAAAAGTACATAGTAAAATCTCGAGGACCGAGAGGGAAACCCCTGGGAACCTCTTTCCGTCTTTGCCCAATCTTAATCTTGGGTATTTCCTTTAGTTTTAAAAAAAAAATGCTATTTTGTAACTCTGACGCTGGTCTATGCCCTGAGTATAATCGAAAAAAAAAAAAAAAATAGAATATTCATTGTCGATTCGATATATATCGGTTAACTTCCTTTTTAAGGACAAGTTCCTATATATTTGCGTTTAATGGTGCTTCTTTTTGGAAAAAAATTAAAAATCGAAAAAACAAGCAAACCACGTGAAATTTCTCCTGAGAAATTCCAATTCTGCCATCTAAAATCCGGGCGAGGTAAAACAAACTCATTTGGGGTCCAGGAAATTCCAATTCCCACCCAATCCATTCCAGACAAAAACTTCTGAAGGCAGGACCTCCGAGGGAACGAATTTTAACATTGGATTTGCGCTGTCGATGATGTGCTGATTGGTTCGCCCTTTATGCATGAAAGCACTCGAGATGAATCAACTTAAGCCTTTCTTTTTAAGCCAATCCAGAACTTAACAAATGGATAGGGGATTGGTGGAGATTGGGTTCCCCAAAGAAGGAATGTGCCAGCCTCATGGCGGGCTACCGCCGGTCCTTCTCAGTACTGGCGACTGATCGAGCCCGCCACACAAACAAACCTATGCACTCGGATCTACCTCTGTCCTCGCGCTACACACGTATCTAACCTTCTCTCAATCGTTTTTTAGTAAATAAATATATACCTATCGAAATGAGAAAGATTGAAAAGAAAGGAGACAAGTACTCACACCCTAGGAGATTTTGTTTATCTTAAGCGTATTCGTAATGTGTTATATATATGTTGTTCGTACTCTCGGCTAATGAGTAATCTGAGCGACCCACTTACACTCGGTGTTCCTCCAGCCCGCCCGCCCTAGTTCCCCGAAGGTGACGAAAAAGGGGATGATGGGAGCATGGTATCCGGCCCAAATGGTAAAAAAAAAATGGGAAAGATTTATTTAGCGCCCTGAAAAAAGGACCCCGACTAAAAAGAGGATAGGAGATGGAGGTTACTCGCACCAAAAAAACTTGCATTTCGGACTTACCTTTTATCAGAGGAACACCCTGTATAAAAAATTGCTAGTTAACAGTTTTTATACGTAGATTGCACTATATATAATCCTATTTAATATTATTTGAATTATCTGTTTCATTGTTAAAGTTTTTGTCAGTACAAACAGTGGCGCTCCTGTCAAATTGTTTCAAAATAAAAACTCAGAGATGCTTTTCTGTCTGTGACCGGGTTAAAAAAAACAGGGTTTGTCTCACCTCCGGTAAGTGTAGTTAAAACAAAATACACGCGGAGCCCCCCAATGAGGAGTGTGAGCGCGGTGGTGTTCCCAAACTCTGTCCCATTCTCAGCGCGAATGTTTTTAGATCTTCAAGCCTTATTGACGTGTTTAGTTTTACTTTACTAAGTATGTAACACCTTTCAGGATACAACATTTCGAGATTTCATTTTTGAATTATAAACACAACAATCTCCGCCAAAAGGTGTTATATAACAGTAAAGGCTATAACCATGTACTTTGGGTCTGAACCATTGGGGAACTAAAAGCATAAAAAGTAGTAGTGCGTAGTGTTAGTAGTAGTAGTGGTTATAGTTGTAGTAGTGGCACAAGAATTCTGTCTGGTGGGGTATAGTGCAGGTAGTAAGTGGAGTGTAGGTGGAGTATGAGTAGTAGTAGTGAGTAGTAGTAGTAAAGTAGTAGTTAGTGGTTGTAGGCTTGGTTGACTTGGAAAAAAATTTTATTGAGATTATCTATGGCCTTATGTTGGGGAAAGGGTGTTGTTGAGGGGAAACCGATCTGCTAAGTGGGAAGCTCTCATGGCTGATTTCATAATAGCTGTGTTTCTCTCACTATGGACAAGAAATTCAGCACCTTAATGTGACGAGACATCAGAAAAGAAATATTAGAGAGGGACTGAAATGTAAGGAATACCACTTGTTAGTTAATTATGCCCAGAAAATGGGTATCTTGTTCATTGTGGAAAGGAAAGGGAAAAAAAAGGAGGATGTCTAGTATTAACATTTATTACCAAATTAGAAGAAGAAGAAGAAGAAGTGAAGGAAGGAAAATAAGTTAAAGAAACTAGAACGTCCAGTGCAATTGATTAGATATATAGAGAAGAAGAAGAAGAAGAAGAAGAGAAAGAAGAAGAAAGCAAGGAAGAAGAAAGAAGAGGGGAAGGAAATAAAAGAAGAATAGAATGAAAGAATACAATTTAGTGATTTACAAGCGACTATGTGGCTTTATAGGGATATGCCTATATTCCGATGGTTAGTAGGGTAGGTGTAGTTATGGTGCCAAACACAAAGTGGGTGAGTAGTATTTGTAGTAGTGTATTCCAGTATGTAGTCGGTAGTAAGCTAGTAAGTAGCTAAAGTAAAGGTGTACGTCCAAAGGTAGTTGGTAGCTATTAGTAGTAGGTCGCGTAGTAAGTAAACAGGTGCGAATTGATTATTTGTTCATAAATAAAGCATATATCTCCTTTTTTCTCTAAACTTGTTTTTTGTCTTTATAGTAAAGTAGTAGTTAATAACTAAATATATATATATATATATATATATATTAATATATATATATATATATCATATTATTTATTTATATATATATATATATATAATATATATATATATAATAGTATATATATAATATTATATATATAAGATATATAATATATAGTATTGATATAGTATATAATATAGTATAATAGAAGAATATATATATATTATATAATTATATATATATATATAAATATATATTTATAAATATATACGCATAAACCATACCCGACCCTAAACCTAACCGAAACGACCTATACTAATATAAAAGAGGGTTATATAATATATATATATATATATATATATATATATTAATATATATATATATATTATATTATATATATATAATATATATATTTAATATCACCACCCAAACAACAACAACAAACAAACAAACACAAACAACCACGAGCAACAACAGCACACCAAAACACCAACACACCAAACCAAACAACACTGGAGACAACAAAAACAAGTGAAGAAACCCAACAAACACGGGCAAATTAACCACCCCAAACAACACAACAAAGCGAATCAACAACAGACAACAACCCACACAAAGTCCACAAACAACAACAACAGAAAACAAGAACAACAACAAAACCAACAACAAACAAAAAACAACAACGACAGCAACAACACTTTGCAAAATCAAAATCAACAACAACCACAACCAAACGAACAATGCCAGCGGCAAATGATCGAACGGAGCAATTCAGATGGGAGTGGAAAAAACCTAACTGAAATGGAACTAGAGCAGTAATAATAAATACCATTATGAGCTGCGCAATAAAAAATCACTACTGGACTGTACAAAATTCTTCCAGTGAATCCAATCATGACCAACCCGTTCAGTCTAAAGCAGTAATCCTTTACAATTTACTAAACCAATAGCTAAGGAAAGGGCGATTTTTTCAGGTCGGACAAGATATTAAATAAAGTCCACTTGTTCAATTTTATGTTTTAATTAATCGGAAACATTTCAGCATGGTAAAGTAAACAACTGCACGGTGTTTTATTATCTGGAGCGCCTAAGGAATTTAATTAAAGCACATTGAGGAGCAAATAAGTGCCCCCCGGCAGGCAGCTAAAGGTCATTACACAGCCCCCTCATCCACTCTTGACCCCAGGATGGGCTTTGGATCCTTGGGTACTGGCTTAATATAGAGCTTTTTACGAATACTGTATTGAAGAGCAACGGATCTTGCACCCATTTGGTGATTTTCTGGGTATATGTATCAACGCCTCATAGGGAAAGTAATAATAATAAAAAGATTTATTTTCTGTTAACCTCCACAACAAGGAATCTCACTGATCCTTACCGGAACCAAGAATAAGAGTAACGATTGAACCAGAAAGATAAAGAAGTGGACATAATCGAGGGGTCTGTTGACTTAATGCCTTGATGTCTACGTACTCGTTTATATTCCGAAGTTCTATTACATGGTTTGTCAGTCGTAAGATCCCCAAAGTAGTATGGTCTGAGTGAGGTGGAGAGTGGGATAAAAGTCTGAGTTAGTCTTAGTGAGTAGTAGTAGATAGTAAGTTAAGACGATAAATTGTCAGTAGCAGGTGGTAGCAGTAGAACGTGGAGTAATAGAAAGTCAAGTAGTACAGTATATTTTATGTAGGGAGGTAATAGGAGCAAGTAGTATATATACCCGTTTGTGGGTTACGGTTACTCCAAGGTGAAATCATATATAACCTTATATATTACCTAAAGCAGTGTAAGGGCTAGCAAATATAACAAGTTTAATAACAATAGTAACATATATTATTATGGTCAAAAGTTATATTAAAAAATAAATATATTGAACCAATATAGTAATATTATACCTGATATATATATATATGTTATATACGAGCGCTTCTAAAACGCTGCGTTTAGTATATAGTAACGATACTGTGGTAAGTAAATATATATAAATACTTTCACCATTTTTCGCCCAGTAAACACCTCCAGATAGAAAAATTTCCGCGTTATGCGTAGTTAATACCTCTCGCGCCAGCTTTCGGCGCGACTTCCAGTTCCAGACCCGGCGGGGAATCTGGAGCGGCAGAATTCCGAAGTCCAGGCAGAAGCCTCCGAGGGACTGATACAAAAAGGATCCAGCAATTGGTCGTCAGTCTGGCGGGGCTCTCGATGGCAACTCAGTACCCGGACTCGAGACACTAACCAGAGTATCCGATGACTTCATCTTCTCTTCTCTATTCTGTGTTTTGATTGGGAAGAGTGCGTGGTGGGATGATGGATGTGTTACTTAAATTATTAATCTCCTACTGCGTGTCCCACTTATCTCAGTGGGTTTATGGGAGGTGTGGGCTGGGAAGCTTTAATCTAAAACCTATCCCCTGTCACGGGTGAGTCAGAATGGGGATGAAATGGTAGTGACCAATCACACCTGGCGGTGTAGAGGATATTTAATTTCACTGATATTACGGAATTCATGATTAGCTTTATTCTGTAGCCTTTAGTTACTCGAAGTTGTTTCAGTGGAAAAAAATTTTGTACATTAAATGTTTACATAGTTTTAAGCCCTGTTTTAAGCTTTAGTGAAGAATATAAAATTTATAAGATTGAATAGAAATAAGTGATATATTTAATAGTAATAAAAAATCACTCGATGTTTCATCCAATTTATATAACTTTTACTACTACTACATTAAAATTTTATCCCATAATTTACTTGCTTACTCAAACATACTACTACTACTATCTACTACCTTATCTACTATATACTGACTTATCTATTTAACTACTGTTAACTACTATCTTAAACTACATACTACTTACTACTACTTTTACTTGAAACATACGACTTGCCATTATCTTACTATTCTTTACTACTTACTTATCTCATTTACTACTACACTACTATCTAACCACTTGCGTAGACTACTTACTAACTACCTACTAACCTACTACTGTACTACGTACTAACTACTACTACATAACAACTGTTATAATACGAGACACTCTGATTTCTACATTTCTAGAATAACATTAAGTTAATCATGTGATAGCATCTTTTACATCTGTAATATAATATCATAATAGATATAAAATACTTTAAGTAATAGGATATTATAATAAACTACTAGATAATGTATGCAGTAAATTAGTGATCATTAAAAATATATAAAACTTATATATATAATATATATTATAATATATTATATATCATATGAATATATATATTATAGTAATATATTAATAATAATAATTATATTAATATAAGTAAAATGTAATTATATATTATATATTTATATAGTGATTAAGAATATCTTTATTATTAAATACTAGTATATTTTCATGGAAGAATAGGGAATAATACCTATACATAAAATGTATACCGTGCACACAGAACCTGAATGTTACGGGAAAAAGCTCTATAAAGCAGTTAAGCATGGGTCGGAGAGAGCCATTTTCGAAAGAGAATGTGGAATATGGACCTGTCTCATACAGCAAAAGAGGTCACTATTCCACTTTTAATTTTAAGTCCTTTTGAGTATGGAGCGAAAGTAAAAAACTGTGTTTTACGGAATGTTTTGAATCGTTACGTACTTTAAACACTAAAATTAATAATTCGTGACTTTTTATTATAATATCTCGACGTACTTAAAAGAAAAATCTGGTATAGCTATGGGTTAGAATAAAATTATGTTAGAATTAAAACGGTTTATGTGGTCACTTGGTAATTTAGAATTCACTTGAGAAGAATTTTAGGTGATAAGTTGTCAATAAACGTCTATATCGCCAAAAAAAAACCAGTTCCATAATGGTTTTATATAATTCTTGATAAGTGATAGTATAGGGCCCACTAAGTTTTTGTTGATGTATCGGGCCATTTACGTTGTAGTACTGTTGCTTGTTGTGGTTGTTGTGGTATGTTTATGTTGTTGTTGATGTTATTTTGTTGATTGTTGTTTGTTGTTGTTGTTGGGTGGTGTTGTTGTTGGTTGTTATTGTTTGTTGTTTTATGTTATTGAATTTTATTTAAATTGGTATTTGTTGTTGTTGTTGTTGGTTGTTATTTTTTTGGACTTGTTGTTGTTGTTGTCTGTTGTTGTTGTCTGTGTAGTTGTTCAGTTTGTTGCTTAGATATAAAATAGATATATAATATTATATAATATAGTAGGAGGTGGAAATATATATTAGGACCTGAAGTATAAGTAGTGAAGTTCTATATATAACTATATATAATTAATATAATATAGATATAATATAGGTATATTAAATGCTCAGGAATTATGTATAGTCCTAAATATTAATTTGTATTATTTTAAAATGTATATATATATATATATGTTCAGAGTGCTAAGTTTCAAAGTGTTTTAGAACAGACCGAATCTATAATATAGTATGTTTATATATATATATTATATATAAGGAACCGGTCCAGAGTGTATGTTGAGAGTATAGATATATATATATATATGAGGTATATATATATATTAATATTATTAGAACTTTAATACATATATAATTAAATTACCTCTACTGATCTTATATATATATATATTTTAAGTTTCTACTGTATTGAGGTTACAGAGATATATTTTATTAATAAAAACTAAATATCATCGATGTTTATGCGTCTACGATCTTATTACATAAAAACTAGCTTGACTACTATACTACTACTCCTCACTACTTACTACGTACTACGTTTAATCTACTCTTCGTAGGCTCACACCACTACGTTATCACTACTTGACTACTTACCTATGCCGTGGTATCCGTTAAACGATTATACTCGCTTGAGTGGGGTGACCGCTTGAGAAAGTTACATAATGTATATCTTCCTAGTCTTATTCTTGTCTTTGGTTCTATTCTTCTTCTTATACTTCTTCTTCTTCTTCTTGTTGTAGTCTTTCTTCTTCTTACTGATACCACCTTTTCCACTCCTTCGTTCTTCTACTTTGTGCTTCTTCGTTAGCGTAACTGTGTGAACATGATAAGGCTATACCGCCTTATCATGTCAAACCGGTTCACATGCATGATGTTCTTAAATCTAACCACTACTACTACTTAATTTTACTGACTTGTGCACCTAACTTTCTACTAAACTATCTACTCACTTGTGTAACTTAACACTAACTCCACTGTACTACTACTAACGAGGCTACCATAGATGTGCTATATCTAAGTATACGAGTCGTTTATTTTCATCATAGAATGTGTGGCGTTGCTCTAACTGCAACTAGTGAGGGTCATACAAACAGGAAATCTAGTTTATAGTTATGCTCACGAGTAACAACATGTAAAAACACGAAGGGTTTAAATGCACCAAGTTTTTGGGGTGCCCAGGAAGCATTAGTTTAATTTATGAACAGATATTTAGATCTACCTTTTTTAGTTTGATCCGAGTATCCCAAGTATTGTGTTGTAGGCCTCCGCAAATTGTCCGTGAGAGCCGGGGAGGGTGCCGTGGAGGTTGTGTGTGTCAAACGGTCCTGGAGGTTGAGTGTTGTTTTACATGTGTGTTAGGTCATAGTGCGTATAATACATGTAATTTATTTATGAGAAGGATGTTGACAACTTTTTCTTTGAAAAAAAATTAAGAAAATTGTATGAAATATGAGATAATAGCTACATTCTAAATAAATAAAATTATAGGAGTGAATTTGGCGTGACGTTCGATAAACCCCGAATACTAACTTACATTACATCGGTGAATTAATATGTACAAGGCTCGAAATATGTCAGATGTTTTTGTGTGCTCGTAATTTGTTGTCCTGGGGGGCTGTAGGGCGGTTGGCGGCGTATTGATAGTAGCCTCCAATCTATTGCTTGCACATCTCTTTGTTCAGGGCTCGTGGGTACTATCCCTCTATCCCTGATGAATCATCCTTTGTCCATTCAGCTAGGAACCCGATTAAGTGGCCAGTCCTCAAGACCTCAGTTAGCGCTACTAATACAGGTCTCTAAGACTGCGTCTACCTTGACGCACCGATACATCCCATGTGAGACTTCCCTCTCTCTTTTCTATGGCCTTCATTCCCTAGGGAATAGTACTTAAACTATAACTGTCGCGTATTATAATACCGTTATCTTATAAAATACCTATACTATATATACCTACATAGTAGTATGATATTAAGTATGGTAGTTCAGTTACTAGGGGTCGGTACAGGTAACCCTACATGAGGGACGGTCACCTATGTAATAAAGGATAAATATATATAATGTCTAGTAGTCCTCACTATGTCAGATACCGAAGAGAGTATCATGACACGGAGTCGGTTGTTGTTTGTTAGTTGTTGTTGTTTTTAGTTGTTTTGGTCGATACGCCATTGATCAAGAACCTCTTGGTATTGTTAGTTGTATGTTACCTGATGGCCGTTGGTTGGGTTATGTAGTTGTGGTATATAGGTAGTCGGCGGCATTGTGTGGTGTGGGTGGTGGGGAGGGGGGAGAGTGCCCTGTGATGGTTGTTAGGGCTGTAGGTATAGTTGTATATATTAATAGAAATATATATATATAAAGATACATGGATTTCATACGTATGAGTGAAAACCTATAAGCGTGTGGCGCCTCTTATCCGAGTAAGAATACATTCTATAGGTGAGCTCAGAAAAACAGTTTACCTACTATAAACCGTGCTCCTCGGATGATGGCTAGTGAGGTAGGTAGTACTATTAATAAAATAATAGTATTACGCCCGTTATTATTATCATTACACAAGTATAAACCCAATAATATATATTAGTCAGGTGTTAATGGACTAGGGCTATAATATATCCATGTGATATATGATAACTGGTATAAAATTATATACTACTATGTAATAATGTATATTGGGAAGTACCCAAAAATTGTGCTGTGCCCGGGGTGATGACAAGTAAAAACGATCAAAAGATCTGCTCAGGAGCAACCGCTAAAGGGAGGCGTAAGGGCGGTTAAAGACGTAAAGCGCCCTACAGGAGGCGGTTGGGTTGATGGGGGGGCCGTGGACAATTCCCCACCTCACCTCAACGCAGCTTGTACCCGCGGGAGCAGGTAACCCCGGTCTCCTGTCTGTTCTAGGGCTTAGGAACGTAGCTAAGTAAGACACGTTATTTATGCGTAGCCATTCCCCTCTCAACAAAACCACAGCAGTCTGTAAATGGAAACGTGATAATTGGTAAGAGATGTTGAAAGGACGGTCGTGTTCCGTAGGAGCGGTAGGGCTGGATTGGTCATGGAGGTGGGGAGGGGAGGAAAGAGGACCCTCCTGGCCCGTGGCAAATCCCGACCTTACTGTCCAGCGACTGCTGACCGATCGTACCTACCCCAAACACATTTTACCCTGTATGGAACCTAGTACACAATAATATACCGCGAAGATATTTCCTTGGACAGGTATCTTGCGACAACTGTCGGCGCGTAACGTGACCTATCGCCGAAGGCTGGGGCGCGGGCCCAGAGTGTGGTCGCGTCGGTTTTCGCGCCCGGCGGACGCGTTCCCCAACCCGTCCCGTTGGCGCTGGCCATCCGTCTGGTTTGTGGTGGACATTTCAATGACCCCAGTACCCGCTCGAAGAATACCCCTTTACACGGACGCCCTCGTGATACGAACGTTAGGCGTGATGACTCTTGTATGCGCGGCTACGCCACAACCCGTACACGGTTAAGATCAGGCAGGGGAGGGGGGTACGCCCGTGCCGCCGTCGAAAAACCACACCGTGGCGGCAGGGTTGGTTACAATTGAGCACCTAGTGTAGGCAATGCCTAGGGTAAAAATATACCATCACTGAGGCGCGGGAAAGCCTGCTGGAAAACCTCGATTCCCCCTTAAGACACTTGTGTTATGAACGCCTTGAGCACAAGAAACAAAGCGGGCCTTGACAAGGTTTGTGGGGAGCGATACGGTGTAGACGTAACGGGGGTGCCCCAAAATAGCCGGTACCCACCCAGTAGTCCGCTCATGAAGCTACGATGAGCATGCTGTAATTTGGTCCCCGTTTTGTTGTTCTCCATGGTGGCTTATACCACACCGCTTTACTCGGACCACGTACATGCGCGAATCAATATGGTGAAATATGGGACCGGCGCTATGTGCGGGGGTGGGAACCAGGCCCCTGCCAAAAACATAGGGAGGGACCCACATGGCCGGTATATTCCCTGAACTGGCTAATATCCCCGAAAGTACCCCGATAAGTGAAAGGTAAGAGCCCAGCTGCCCGGCGTGACCCGAGTGACCTGAGGAGTGCGAGACACAACTCGATCAGCTCACGACGACGCGGAATGGGGCCGGAAAGGATACAGGGGTGGAGCACGCCGCTCCCCGCCTTGTTGTGAAATAGGGTTCCTAATGATGGGCTACATAACGTGGGAAGGAGCTCAAAGGTGCGGCCGTATGCAGTGAATATACTATAATATAACGTGGTGCTATGTCCCTCAAACTGCCTCACTAATAGTATATAGTGTATATATTATACTAGAGTGCCTAGAGGGTATACGTGATTAGGGTAACCAGGCCTTCATATATAGTATAAGTCAAATAGTACTTATATATAAAGTTAAAAGGAATATGCGTGTGTGTATATATATATATATATTGTGAGGTGGGTGTAATAAAGTGTGCTTGACGGTATTATACTTGTCAACCTAATAATTATCTCACTGTAATTCAGTGTGGGTCCAATAGGTTCAAGGTACTATCACGTATTAATGAAAAGATACGTAGTTAGCAAGGATAAAGAATACAGTTCATATTTACTATATAATATAACTCACGAGCTCACCAAATAATAATGTCACTGACGGCAAAATATGTAACAAAACTAACGGATATAAATACAACAAGGTGAGCGTATACTTAGACCTGCACTACCAAATATCATATACTATATGATGGTAGTTCATATATTATATATATTATATATATATAATATATATATATTATATATATATATATATATATATATATATATATATACTACTATATATATATATATATAGTATATATATATATATATCTATATATAATATATATAATTTATACTTGCTTATAGGCTATACAATAGCGTACTGTGACGTAGGTAGGCTACGTATATATATAAATACGTGTTGCCCGATATATAAAAATACAACTCTCACTATAGCAAACATAATATACCTATTGTCACTTAGATGCCGTACCGTATCGACCTGATACTTATAGTAGCGGCGTAATGACGGAAGACTCTAGGTTAGGAAATTAACGACCAAAACGGAATAGAAAAGCCCAATAAATAAGCAGGCGTTATACTAGTAGCATATAATATATCTGAATGTACTCGTGCTAAACAAATCATCGGGACGAGTCTTAGTAATATATATGTAAGGTCCGCGCGCGTACTCACGGTATATATATACTACGTGACGGTTACTAAAAATAGGGGACCGTTAAAGGTAGCCCTATATATATATATAATAGTGAAATACCCGGCTCAAAGTATATAGTGCTCAAAGGTAGTAGGATATAAGTCGGGGTAGGGGGAGCGCCCGGGGGTGAGCTCCGTATTATATAGTATATTTCAGAGGGAGTTTCAAAAACTTCCCACATTATTTGAGAGAGTGAAATGTTCTCTAACTTGGGAAACCCGGTCGAACAGGGTAGGGGGGGAACCAGTAAATCGGCCGTACATTCGCCAGAAGTGTTATTTAAATTATGAAAGAAGGACAGTGTGATGTGGAGTCTGTTCTTCCTCCCCGGCGCGGTAAAAGCGACCCTCCAAAAATGTCCCCTCCTGTGGGTTTTTCTGTGAGCAGATACACTATAAATTTAGCGTGAAAATTCTTTCCCCTGGTAATCCGGAAACAGGTTTGTTTATACCTGGGTGCATTGGAACAACATGTGCTAGGGAGGAATTCTTTAGTCAGGGAATTACAAAGAAAGTGCGTCGCTAACAATGTAATAACCTTTGGTTGGTTCAAAGAGATAGCGTTCCGAATAGTTAGAGACACAATATTTATTTGCGCCTATTGGAAATTAAAACATTATAGGTTAAAATGTATTATTATTTGCATCTGATGTGGACTTGTATGCTATTCGTTATTATTATATATTATTCATTATTATATATTATTATACATTGAGCACTGCTCATTTCATCTCTTATGTAGATTGATAAGCATTATCTACATCTCAACTTAGTCGGGATGTATTAGGTCATTATTTTCTGAATGATATTGATTAGTTCTCTCTGAGTGTGGAAATCCCTTACGGTATTCCTGCTATTATTCCGGACTTGATCTCCATTATTATCTATTACATTATTGTCAGTGAAAGATGTAGTGGATTTATCAATCGAGGTGTATAATATTGATCTTCTTAGTGGACCTCCCCTCTGATTATGTTGGCGGAGGTGTAATTATTCTTAGTTAATTGTATATCACCTTCGTGACTCTCCGGTCTAGCTGTGTGCTTCTTAGTCTTGGGCCTGGTATAAAGTAATTTGCTTACTTGTGGGCCATCTTGTATACATTTTTTACTTACCGATATTAAAGGAAAGAATACATTATCTATAGTGAGAAGCTAATTGCTTTGCTAGAAAAATCTCTCACAACCCAAAAGTACATCTGGTATAGGGATCAGTCTCTTGTCCAGAAACCCTGATAATCTGCTTAATGATGGTGGATTCAAAACCCTCTGAGATTGGATTAGAAAATATGATTAATTTAATGAGGGAGGTCGTGCCGAGGGTGGGCGCGGAACTCCTGTCTCTCTTGGAAAATCGTCCACGCCGAATAAATAGCAAGTTCTTAATTGTGAATGTCAAGTATGTCCAAGAGGATCCCCTTTATAAATTTACAGGGTAGATATAATTCAGCCCGATACACAAGTTTGATTTTAGAGCCAGTGAACGGTTGCTCAACCTCGCTCATGACCCAAAACCGGATTGGTTTACAGTGCCCGGGACCTAAACAGCCAAGCGTCCCACTTACCCCCATTTGCACTAAGTTGCGGTTCAGTCCTTGCATTCCCTTGTTAACGTGATGGGTCAAACATGATTTTTTTTTTAATTTGAAATAGCCTGAACCTTGTTTAGGGATTGACTTAGGGTTGATCTGTTCGTTATCAATAAAATCAAGGGAAAAAAACTGTCCCGGAGTGGGTGGGGCGGGATATGAGTGGATGGGACTCTTGTGTATACCTGGGTATTGCCCGCGCTACATAAAGAAGAGAGTAGCTCCTTGTCTATTGCTTCACGGTCTGTTTAATTTATTCCGAGCAGAGGAGCGTATTGAAAACGAAATCAGAACCAGATTGGGCGCCCGGGTTGACTCCGTCTAAGAATCTAGAAAGCAAAAAATCTTTGGAAACTAACCCTATATCATCCTCGACTTAAAGCCCATGGTTGGTGTTGACTGTGTCACCAACAGGCCTGTATATGACTGTAGTTTAACGTCTAGAGGGTCGGGTACAAATAACCAAACCAGCGCACTTTAAATAATTTAGAAACGCACCCGACCCCTCATGCCCACCCCCGAAATGCCAGTCAAAAGGTGGTCCTCTTACCATGCACCGATAGGTAAAATCCCTTGTCAGAATGATCGTGGGGGGAGAAAACCAATCTTTCTCAAACAGGACAAAAACCCAGCTTAACCTGTTAAATGACAGAGAGATTTCGCGAGGCCCCCCGGTCTCTGCCGCGGGGAGATAATATTTGTTAAATTTTACAGACCGACAAGTCCATTAACACTTTTTTATGACCTATAGTGAGGTATATAAAGAGTCCTGGTATTGACCAGCTTCTTTTGTAAAACTTCCTTGCGGAAGAACCGGACATATTATGTCACTGATATGTTTAAACATTAGAATGAAGCTAGGAAAATACATGTTGAAAAGGGGGTGATTCATCTGTAATTATATAAACCAACCCAGAACGTCCTAGAAAGGACTTGTATAGGTAGGAAAATAAATCCCTTTTTATCCTCCCGCTCAACAACAAGAACACCTAAACAGGTCAATCTACAAAAACTTCAATAAACAGTTCTATTTCGTTCAGGCTTATGATGAAAATAGTACGTCTGGTAGAAACTGTCCATAATAATGACGTCATCTTACGGAAGAAAATAACTAAATGGTATATATAAATGTAAACTAATCCTGGTTTGGAAAAGGGAGTACATAGCCGTCTTTCCGCGTTTGGGTTGTGAAACTGCCATCAAAAAAATTTTTTTTAAATTGAAAATTACTCAAGTCTCTCGGGCGCCCTTCCATGTTTAGACAATTTAAAACCTGAAGACATATAAAAACTAAAAATATTTGTCCCTTATAAATATTTGAGAAAACTACAATAAAGCGCGTTTGTTGTCTCTGGTATAGTGATATGATAACAGGCTAACATGACAACCGTTGGCCAAATTATTATTAAACCAACCATTAAATGAAGATATAAAGCCAGTCCCATGTAGCCGTTTTTTCTAGGGAGGACACAATTACCAAATATGAAAGGGAACTGGAGTTGATTTAATAAAGGTAACCTATAATATGAAATTAAAGAGTGAGATGCGCGCTTAGGGTTGGTCAGAATAGTCATTATCGTGGACAGTTGCTCTAGGGCTGCCGGTATCGCCGGGGCTTTGAACCCAGCTTTTTACACTCACTTTCTAACAGAACTCAAGAGTATGAGAACCTGGTGGTGCTGGGCAAATGTCCGGCCGCCGTTGCAGTGTAGGGAACTAAACTATATTTCGTGCTGTTGCCTCAAAGTTTGTAGGTCTTGTGCGAAAAATGCTTCCAAAACCGAAACTTGGGGGCGGTGGGGGCTCATTCACGTGTGGGGGTTCAGCCCGGATGGAGAGGGAGGAGAGTCAAAGGGGGCGCCCCAAAAAATTTGACATTGACATTTCAATTTGCACGAATTATTTATATAAACGATACCGTGGGGTTCTGGCACTATTGAGGTTTGATTCTTATGAAAATTTGGAGTTACCCATCATGGGGCACCCGCCTGGAGGTGCGCTCGGGGGGGCCATGGAAGAGAAGGATCGTGTGTGCGATGTGATAAGAGTAGAATTAGCTAGAAAGGCAACAATCTTAGCTAAAAATATATAAATATAAACTTTTGTTAGATGAGGAAATTATTCTAAATTAAAATTGACACATTACTGAAATTCGGTTTCGAAGGGCTGCGACATAGACCAATGGAGAACGAGAAAAGTTCGGCGTCTTTTTGGGCACCATTCAACTAGTGCCGTGAGACGCTCTAAACCCCAAAAACTACCTCTTTATTGTAATGATATCTCTCGCATTATATTATCTCGAGAACCAAGGGGTGATCTAGATTGGGGATTTATAATGGATGTACTCTATTAGAGTGTATACAACATTATCATATATTAGTGATGGGATTATTAATCGTCATCGTATTTTCATTTGGTTTGTTAATTATGTTATTTTATTTATTTAAAAAATTAATTCATAACTCTTTCTCATCGTTGTTAGTAATTTTTAGCTATTCTTAACTCAAGCGAATTTCTCTGCGTATATATACCTAATAAGTTTCTGGTCTTTGATTGGATCTTAATTTTTCTCTAATTACTAGTTCTCTCCACGAACTAGTTTGCAACGAAAGTAAGCGAGGCTATTTTTAAGTTTATTAGTTTGTTGCGACCGGTTGTTCGTCCCCGTGGGCTGTAATCGCCTTTCGAGACATACTTCTAACGATTTCCGGAATTCATTGTGAACATTTGAGAAAGGATGACCATATCTAATAAAAAGATATTTTACAAAAGTTTTTCAAAATGCCAAAAGATGATTGTGAGTTTTCTCTTAGGTCCTTTCCGTTACGTACTCCGTACGTTTAAACATAAATGGCCTAGTATGGTGGTATCTTGATAGTGACAAGTACTGTTGAGGACTTTTATGTTTAATGTTCGTGGTTATTGTCAGATGTGGTGGTATGTAGGTAAGGCTCAGGCTATTGTTGGGCGTTTTTTTAGTTGTCGTTTCGCTGAGCGAGTGTACCCAAGAGATGTTGTAAAAGAAATAGGGAGCTGTTGTGGGAGCCCGGGATATCAGGCGCCCTACTCAGTATGTTCCCGTGTCCTGATTTCAGGGGTGAATAGAAATGTCCTCTGGTATATTTTACAAGGTTTGGTGGTTAACGCCCGGGGTGACAACGGTGGGTTTAAAGGATAAAATCAAGAGATATCTCACACGTCATTACAAAAATAATTAAAAGTTAACCAACTGTCCTCAAGGGGTATGCGAAGCAGTCAATACGTACTGAAAAAAATTAATAGCTGAGGCTTAACTACATAAAACCCTCTAAATAGACCAGACAATATAACACGTGTAAAGTTTCAACCGCTGGATTGTCATCACCCTCCTACCCTCTAAATGAAGTAAGAAGATAAGTGGCAAGGTCCCTTGTAATATGAACACTTCCAAATCTAGAAATCTGAATTTTTTATTGTAATTTTTAAATTGTTTATTATTATAATAATTCATCTTCACACAATGTGTTCCGAATCGAAGAGGCATCTGCAAGTATGTCCTTGAAAAGCGTGAATTTACTGGACGAAAACGAGGTCTAAGAGACTAAAAATGTATAGAATATTGCCTGGCGCATGAGCTTTTCTTTGTCGGCAACACTATGTTTCTTGAGACAAAAAAACTAAAACTCGTCTGTCTCTATGTTTATAGATTAATGTGCCTTTCTGAAATATATACAAAATGAAAGAGAATTGGAAGATTAAAGATAAAAACTATATATTCAAAACAAATTGAAACTTCAAAGAATAGATATCGATATATATTATTATATATATATATTTTGATAAAAATATTATTATTAATTATTCATTAATAAAATAAATAATATAATTAATTAATTATTATTATATAATATATTAATAAGTATTATATAAAGAGATCGATTAATAAAATTATAGTGGTAAAATTATTAAATTAGATTATTATTCCCATATTTCATGTCACTCATCGTCATGAATTATGGTGAGTTATGCTAATTAATATAATTATTCACTCACATTCGTATTATTATTATTATTATTATTGATTATTATTTATTATTATAATTATTAGAATGATTATTATTATTATTATTAATTATTCATTGATTGGGCAACCACTCATGTGATCACGTAATTATTGATTATTATGTGGATTATTAATTATCTCTCATTATTATGTAATGTGGAGTGTCTGAGTGCTATTATTTATGACTTTATATTAACTAATTATCATATTATTATCTATTATTAATATTATATTATTATATCTCGAATTTAGAAGATGATAATGGAAGGTAAATTATGTGGAATAGAAATTGGGGAGGATTACCGTATTGATATTGGAATTAAGGGATCAGATTGGTGATTATTATCTCCGGAGTGAAAATAATATAAGGCGGAATTACTAGTGTATTGGATCTATTGATCACTCCTTATTCATTAAAATATATATGGATGTGAGTGGTGATTATTAACACAATCTATGACTTTTGGAAGCTCTTACTCATTCGTTCTATTTATTATCCTATTCCCTCTTCAACATGATCATTATGTTATATTCTATAAGATTTATTAACGATGGGTGCAAGACTGATATCCCTGCCTCTCTGGCGTAGGCCATATTGGGCTGTACGGCTAGAAATTAGCCAAAAATGAATTCAGACAAAAGTTCCGCCCTCTATATGTCGGAACCCCAATCTTATAACAGAGCACCATTGAACAGAATAATGAGGCTCGAGGAGGCGGTGATAAAAAGTGTATAGTTGTCAGTAGGACGGCCTATATTCTCTGAAGAAACAGTGAGAGGGGCCTACAGAAGAAAAGCCTGCATGCATGACTCTCGTATAAATAGGTAGGCCAAGTGTGACAAAAATAAAAAACGGGAGACGCGAAAAGTTTTGTAAAAGGGTTCCGGTAAAGAATATGGTCTGAGGGTACGTGCAAGGCAAATATAAGTAGCTAGTAAGCATACAACTGCGACAATAGCTAAGTGAGTTATTAGTAGGTAATATATATAATAGTAAATGATAAAGAAGTATACGGATATAGTGGAGTGAGGGTGATATATATATATATATATATATCGGTAAGGAAGGTAAACCACTCCACCCTAAATAAAATACGTAGGATAAAATACACTAGGCTTCGCCGGCTCAAGAAAACGTAAGGTGTGAATGGATAAAAGTTACTTAAATGAGGGGTGTGAGCCATATACAAACAATTATGGTGAGTGTAAAAATAAGGTGGTGTTGGATAGTAAGTATGAATAATTGTAACAGGTAAGGGTGAGTGAGAATAAGAGTAACTCATTAATAGCTATAGTTATAAATAAGTGATATATATATAAATAATAGTATAGTAATATATATAATATAAGTAGAGTAGTAATGTATATATAATATAAGTGGTGTCATGGTATCAGGGATAATATAGTATATATAAGGAAACACATAAGTATGTATAATGAGTTATGATCTAGTTAGTGAGTGTATTAGTATGAGTGGAATCTAGTAGTTAGTAGTATTATATATATAGTAATATATATATATATATAATATATCAGTAGAAGGTAAATATATGGTACGTTGTCGTCATTATATATTATTTGTAGACGGTTATATAGTTAGGTTGAGCTCAGATAGAGGTAAAAGAGCGTGTCGGGTAATAAAAGTCATGCATAAGTCATTGTGTGAGTGATGTGATTAATAAATACATAAAAAATAAATAGCAATAAATACCCTATTAGTAGTAGTTATATTATTAATATATAGTAATAAATTATTATAGATATTTGTAAATAAATGTAGATAAAGTGGAATAGATATGGAGTTTATTGAAAAAATTTTAATATTGTAATAAACAAAATCATATGAAATAAATTTAAGTGAGAAAAGTATTTATAAAAAGGTGTGGCCAAGGTGTTATACTATGTCCCGTAATATATAAAATATAGGTCAGTATCAAGTATCAATGATAAATTTTTATATTATTATTAAGAATATAAAAAGATATTAATGAGTCTCCTCACTAACCCGATACTAGCCAAAGAGTAATAAATAATTAGAAAGTGAATAAATCCCATTTGTTAATCTCAAACAAGGGCATAAAAGTCTGTGATTAGTGAAGTAAGGTATCAGTATATACTATATATATAGAAATACCTAAGCCTCCTAGAGGTATTAGCCATATACCCTCAACTTGGTATTTATATTGATTACCCCATGTATACGTAGGTTAGACCCTGAGGAGGCGTAAGTATAACTGCTAGTAAGGAATTATAGTAAAAGGTATAAGCTAGGGGTTATAGCCTGTGGAGTGAGTTATGAAGTTGATGTGGATGCTGGAGTCCTATAGTGTAGGAGTGCAGGAGTTCCGCAGACCACTTTCTGGAATACCGGAGTCATGGCTGCTGCTGGTTCATATAATCAGCGTAAAGACTGATAGGTAACCCATGTTTTTAGTAAGAAAAAGGGGAAGTCCCTAATGGCATTTATTGAGTTTATATATTGTTGCATTTTGCTGTATGCTATATTTATAGTGGGATTTTTACTTTTATTATTATTATTTTATTATTTATTATTATTCAATTAAGTACTATATTTAATATTAAATTAAAGTCGCTATTTATAATTAATTTTATTATTGGAATTTTCTTATTTTATTAGTATTTACTTATTACTTCGCTAATCCAGGGGAATTCGACCCATCCTACGGATAAGTAGATTAATCTAAATTTCAGCTCCGAATCTACTCAATAATATAGTTCCTCGGATTTCGGCTCCCAGTTCCAGGCTCCGGCTCCGGCTCCGGGGCGCTCCGTATGTCCCAGCTCCAGCTCCGGAGCTGGAACTTCCGACTCTCGGCTCCGAACTCCGACTCCGGCTCTCGACTCGACTCCGACTCCGCAGGACGGTTCCGACTCCAAGCTCCGCTTCGCCTGAGCTGAACGAAGTCTGTATGTTTGATTAATTAATGATATTATTATTATTAATTTATTATATTTATTTAGTATAATAATTATTAAATTAGTGAGTATTATTATTCCCTTAATATTTACATGCGTGATTCTATTTTTATTATGAGTTATTAATCTGAATAATATTATTATTCATTAAATATTATTGAATGTATTATATTGATATTATTATTATATTATTATTATTATTATTATTATTATATTATTTATTGATCTATTAATGATTATAATTATATTATTAATTATTCATCTATTATTATTATTCATTTATTAATTATTCATTATCATTATTATTATTCATTAATTATATATTATTGAATTCTTTTTAATCTTTTTTTTAAGCATCACATTGTTTATCTTGTTAAACAGGAAGGAGAAAAGTAAAAAGTATAAGTTACTAAGTATTTAATTAATTATTTATTAATAATATAATATTAAATAATGATGATTATAGCAGGTGAATAATAGATATTAAAAGTATAAGATATAAGATATATAAAAGTGGGAAGAATATTCGATTTTATTAAAGATCTGCTTAAGAAGAATATTGAGGAAAAGAAGGTATATTATGGAGTAACATAAAGAAAAAGAGAGCCTTAAAACGATAAGAAGGGGGAAAGGGAAGTCTGCCCCGGAAGGAGAAGTGTGGAGAAGAGCGAGTCCAAGGAAGACAGGGTGGCGAGGTGTATGAGTGGCGAAGTATAGCGATGTAGAGAAGGAGAGGAGAGGCAAGAGGTCCAAAGTAACGAACGGCTGGAAAAGTGAAGGACGTACCGCGAAAGAGATAATGTGTTGCGCCAAAGGAGGAGGGGTTCAGAAAAGAAGAAGAAGAAGAAGGAGTATAGAGGGGGAAAAAGGGGCAGAGCCGGGCGAACGGAAGGAAAGGCAAGGCCGAGAGACACGGAAGGTAAAGAGAAGAAGAAGAAGTGAAGAAGAAGAAGAAAAGAGGGAAGAAGTGGACACGAAAAGACGGGAGAAAGAGGAGGGGGAAGGGAAGGGAATGAGAAGAAGAGGCGAAAAGCAAAAGAGGAAGATAAGAAAACGGGTAAAGCGGGTGGGGCAATATGGGGCCTAGTAAAGTAAGTGGAGAGCACAAGATAAAGTGCACTCGCACGCACAGAAGATGTAGATAGAGACAGAAAGAAGACTTGCCCAGTAAGAATAAGCCCAGCTGGCGTGTGTGAAATTAAAGAAAATCGTATGCAATAGTGGGAGAGAACCGAAGTAGTTAGCGTGATAAACAAGGAAGAAGAGAGAAATGGAGGTAACCAGCAAAGGCGGGTGAAAGTAACTGGGGAAGACGCAAGTGGGCAAAAGCAGAGAAAGTATAGTATAGACAACACGCCACAGCATGGGCACGGCAGAAATAAGGGACAAAAGTGGCAAAAAAGAGAAAAGAACGAGATGGAACAAAAGAAAGAAAAGCGGAAACGAAGAAGAAGCGCACTGGGAAGAAAGGCTGTTGAGGAAAGTGAAAAAGGCGCAGCCAAAAGTGGGTAGAAAAAGAAGGGGGCGGATAATAGGGTCGGGTGAGGCCGAAGGGAGAGAGCGGTTAAGAGATGGGGATGGGGGGTAAAAGGAAGAAGAGATAAAGAAGATAGGACAAGTGGAAGGAAGAAGAAGAAGGAAGCGGACAGAGAAAGCCAAGCAACCATCAGGACAGAAGTCAGAGCCGGGCCCGTTACCCACATGGACTGGGGGGCCAAAAACCAGCCCGAATAGCATAGGGACCCTCTGTCGTCGAGGGCCAAGAGTGTAAGACCTTAAAGGAAATCAGGAGGAAAATGGGCGCCAACAGGCGCCGAAAGAAGAACAAAAGAAATAGAAGAGAAGAAAGTCTTTTTACGAGCTCATACAAGAAAGAAGAAGAAAGAAAAAGGAAAAAAGAAGAAAGAAGAGAGGAAGAAGAGAAAACCGGAAGAAGAAGAAAAAAGAAAAATAGAGAAGGAGAGGAAGAAGGAGAAGAAGAAGTAAGTGTAAGAAGAAGCAAAGAAGAAGAAGAAGAAGAACCGAAGGAAGAAAGAAAGAGAAGAAGAGGAAGGAAGAAACAGAAGAAGAGAAGAAAGAAGAGAACAGACGCGACGGTGCCCAATATGCAAAACGTCTTTTTCAACCACCCCGGTTTATTGGCGTAAATGTGTGTCCATTTTTTCATTAGGTAACAGATAGTATAATTAGGGCAATGGCCAAAAAAATATCGAGGTATATACGAAATATCATATTTGCGCTCGATATTCACGATATTGATATTGGCGTGATTTTCCTGATTAGGCGATATAAGTAATCGATTATTTATCGATATTATTTTGTAACGAATATCGAAGACCGATATTCTTTTCAAAAAAAATTATTAAAGAATGACATGAAAATAAAATCTATCCCTCTCGATTTTGCTTGTAGTGATGCAAACTCTATTTTTCCCTATAATTTTGTTCTTCGTTTACGGTTCACCCCGAGGATGTCGTGATATAAATAAACCGGAAAAATATGAGGTTTTAGATTTTTCGTCTTTACGGGATACACAAAAATAAGTATGAGGGGGGTGGAAAATCGACATGGCACATTACCCACATAGTCAAATTGTCTTCTGAGTATTCACTTAATCACTATTTTCAGTTTATTCAGTGAGTTACAAGTGGATTAAGTGCGAGCCCAATAAAATTATTGCATAATGAATAGTAAATGGCAGTTTTCCTGTTATGTTTATGCTTAGCAATGAAATATTCTTTACGGTAAACACGTTTCATTATTAAACAATGTTGCTCAATGAATGGAATAGATTTGACTTCCAGAGAGCATATCAAACAGATTAAGTATCTTTTAGGATGGCATTAGATGATAAGTTTTGAAGAAGAAAAATTATAATATAATATATATAGTTATAATATAGTTATAATTAATATATATATATATATATATATAATATGTATATATAATAATATATATTATATTATATATATATATATATATATATAATAAATTATATATATTATATATTATTATATTAATTGAAAGGGTTAGATGAATTCTGACGTTACATTGAAAATAGAAAAGGAAAGGAATTTAAAAATAGCTTATCATAGATATTTATTTCCTTTCTTACAATGAAATTTTTATAATTTTATTTATTCTGAGGGAACTATTAAGAGACTGCAGTCCTACTCGATGACTATCCTGATCACTGATTTTACGTGTAAGCTCTGCTGAAGTGTGATTCAGTGTCAGTCGTGACGAAGAGGAATCATTAGCAGAAATCTTATATAACCGGAACAGGAATCCTGTGAGTTGGAATTACAAAGTTATCATACGAGTTACCTGACTAAAGTCTTAATCATCTACTGGCGGGACTAACGATTGTTTTCGCTTAATGTATTAATAACTAATAACGATTTTAATAATAGCTACTGCCTAAAGTTAGTATATTGGGGAATAGATCACTACAGCTATTTCTTATTATGATAAGTCGTCTGGCATCCAGTTATAAATATTAAGTATATTAATTTCATTTTATTACTAAATTAATATGAATTTCTTTTGATCAAGACTTCCAGAGTCGTCCAAGTATCAGTTGTCTACCATCCAATTTAATTTAATTTCGTTGTTGGAATCAATATTTATTTTGTATACTTAAATAAGAAATCATTTTGAAGATTCCTATCTTCATGACTTTCGAAGCGATGAGCAATAGTCTGAGCCCTGCTAATGATAATATATAGGTAAAATTTTACGAGACTAAGTTATTGACCACCACACCTTTATTTAATTATATTCACTTCTGGTTCCATTATGTAGACTATGTCCATGTAATAGTTCCTTAAAATTTCCCCATTCAATAGTTCTTACCTTAAATAAACGACATGGTTCCATCAATTATGTTTACCTATGAAACTCAAAATAATAATAGTATTCACTTTTAAGATCTACAAACTTTACAACATAGCAATAATTTGTTCTTCAAAATATATCGAAAATCAACCTCACCTCATCAAATCAGCTTTTATATATGAAACAAAACATAATATACAACATTTTCACCCACTACTAAAGATTCACACTCCATTTTTATGGAAGATGAAGTCACATTTGCTTTCCACTAATTCAAATCTTTAGGTTGCTCCCATCAATTCATGTCAAAACAATATCATGAAGAAAAACCACATTTCTATACCAATTATAGTCCGACCACAATATTAATACTTTAATATTAATATTTATATCGTCTATTTTATTTTTTTTTTTTTTTTTTTCTATATATACTTATAGTTATGTATTTACCTAGTATTAATATTCTTCCAATATATATGTTCATTATTTTATTACTTTCAACTATATTAAGAAAAGCTGAAGATATGAAGAAGAAGTATACTGCTCAATCTGAGTTATGGTTCACTTCTTATATTCGCTTGTATTCCTATAAGTAAGGTTCAGTGTCGACCTCTAACCATATCATAACAAATTCGTAAATCTTCATAATAAGGTATTAACTTATAGATTAGCCTGATTTATAACTAAAATTACATGTTATAATTAGTTCTAATCAGTAGTATAAATATATATATAATATATATAAGGTAGTGCACACACTTTTCTCAATAGAATTAAAATATCCAATAAAATAACAACAAAAAATACTACATATAAAAAATACGTATCAAGAGAGATAAGAGTGAACTCTTATTAACTGGAATTTTAATCTAAAAAAAAAATTATGAAATATATACCTTATATATTAATAAAATTAATTATTATATTCTTAAATTATTACCGAAAAAAAATATTAAAGTTACGTAACAAAGTTTGTTTTAACTTTTGCACATTAATATTAAATTTATCATAATATTAAAAATATTTTTTAAATTAAAGAACAGTTTCATTAATATTTTAAATACCTATAAATTATTTATTTTTGAATAAAAAAAAAATACAAAAAATCCGATATTAACTCTAAATAAGAAATCATTAGATGATAGTATAAATGCATAAGTTAGCATTCCTAAATGATCTAGAACAATTATAATTTTTATAATATCAGAAGACAGGAGACGACTTCTCTTGCAATATAAAACTAATATAATTTAATATTAGCGAGTAAAAATATTCTTCTACTACAATTATATAATATAGTATGTATGTAAAATATATTATATATTGTCTATATATACTGATATCCTGATAAAAAGTGAATGGAAAAATCGTTTTAATTTTAATAAAAGAGTATAATACATCAAATTGTCAGAAGAATCTTTTCTATTTTCTTCTCATATAATATCACTATTTTTTCTATATGCTATTTTAATCTTATGTCAATCAATGTGGATATACTTTAAAATAATATAAATACATATGAAAATAGAAAAAAAAGAAAAAGTTTATATATCCGTGTTAAAGTTATTCGTATACTGAGTATAATAATAACATTCAATATAAATATAGCATGTAAATTCCCATGTCCATGGTTGAAGGATTTAAATAGAGGTGCGACGAATATCGATTGTTTACTGTCTCCGACTAATGTCAAAAAAGTACCTGTTAATACTCTTTTAGGGATCTGATCCCACAAATTGACTTTTTTGGGGATCTATCACCTACAACCGATGTATTAAGAGAGTCCAGTTGGGTTAGTTTACTCGCGCCCCCATTAAGGAAAGTACTGGGAGTACTTCGTTCCGGCTCTCTAATAGGTTAAATAGGGGGAGACTAATCCCCACTGCTCCGGGATGGTCATACCGAGTATACCCCCGTCCTTAGAGGATTTGGGTGTGCGGGGTTCCTCCCGACCTAATCTCGCAATGGATGCACAATTATATCTATTCCATTCCGAGCTCGGCCCACCTAAAAAGGTAATACTTTCGCATTTTAGGGGGATCGAGTATGACCTCTTATCTCTATATCTATTTATATATATATATATATATATATATTCCTATGTGCCTAGTAAAACTAAGCTCTAACTATTTTAACTGGAAGTACTGTTATTAAGTACGCGTCCGAGAAAAGTATTTAATATAACTACTAGTATATATTTATTATAGAGAGTTATCATAGTATAATATATAATTTATTTAATTATATTAAAATATAATAGTAATTATATATATATATATATAGTATATTTATATATATATATATATATATAACTATAATAATATACCCATATGTCATTAAATATATAATATAATAATATAATATATATATATATTATTATATTATATATATTATATATTAATAAATATATTATATATTATTACTATATTTAACTTTATATATTAAATTTATATATATTATTATATATATATTATATTTATATTTATATTATATATTTATAACCGTCACGTGAAAAGTTACCATTCAATAATTTTTGGATCATTTATATAATCTGTACATTGATGACTTTATATGCTACTTGTTCATTAGCTTGAGTGTATCAATATTTATTATATATATTATTAAAAATCTAAGCAAAATCCAATCGGCTTTGGCCTATAATGAAACCACATCATAACATTTCATTCTAAACTTACGCTTGACAAACTCTATCTTATATTCTTATTATTCTCTGTTGAATACAAAGTTTGAACCATATGATTCGATGTTTTGTTAACAGTGTTGCCAACTCAGTTTTAAATTCAATATGATTTTATTAAAATAAACGTTAAAACATGTCAATATTTGGATTGAGAAAAATGCTTAACAAATATTAATAAAATAAGAAACAATAAAAGACAGTAAAATTTGCAACTAAATGTATATGCAATAATAATTTACAGTAAAATTTATTTTGCACACTAAAAGATCAGTCAATAACGCACAATCTATTTGACAACAAAGCACCAAATTTGAGCAACATAGAGGTATTTGTAATTCTTTCAGTATCCATAAAATACTACAATAAGCGATTTAACACAACTAACGATATCTAATATTTACATATCAATGTATCGTTAATTATCCCATAAATTCGGTGGAACTTAGTTTTCTAATTTTTTTCTTGCCTGGAGGTAAAATAAGCTATATATAATACGTATATATATATATTATATATAATATATATAATACCTTTAGCTTAATTTTATTTATAGCGTTGGATATTATATATATATTTTATTATTATTTATATAGTATATATATATATATATTTATAATTTAATAGCATATATATAATCTATATTATATATTATTTTATAATATATATATATAAAATAAGTATTAATATATATATAATACATATAATTAATATAATATAATTATAGTATATATATATATTATAATATATTCATATATATAATTATATATATGATAATAGATATAATTATATATATAATATATATATTATTTATATATATATATAGAGATTTAATATATATATTATATAATTAGCTATTTACTTATCTTAGTGATGCAAGGTAAATCCCGCATTTGCACGAGAATGCGCATTCTCCCGCCGGAGTCATCCGCAACTTATTTAAATCTATTCGCTATTATTTGTACTATATTCTCTGTATTTACGCGCACTTTGCCCTGCGGATAGTGCGCGAATATTATTTTGAGAAAATTGATAAAGAATTTTATAATAAAATACTTGTCTATATATATATATTTAAATGAGAGAAACAAGGGACTTGACTCAACTGTGTAATGTGACTCATAATCACATGAAGTTTCATAATAAATTTTTAAATATAAACAAGTCACATAAAATTAGGGATGTCAAAAAAATCAGCGCCATACTAAGCTAAGATGTACGTATCATTTATATATATTTAATCCTCCGAAAAGCTAAGGACACATTTGAGAAACATTACAATATGAAATGATGAACAGATTTAAAAAAATGAAAAGGTGTAAGAAAAACTCATCCTTGAGAAGAACTATTTGTGTTCGTAGAATTTAATTTTTCTAGCGAATTGCGGAAGCTTAGTATTCCCTCGTTTAAAGAATTAACTACATTAACTGTGGATTATAACAATATTTCGTTACACAACTTACTTATGCTGCAGCAGTTATGAAAAAACTTCAATTCCGAAACAGTCTTTTTAAATTACCACCCATTAAAATCGAAAAAAAAAAGCGTAAATATACGACACCAACGCTACCTTTTACACTGGTATTTGCTAGTATACGATAAACTGGAAGATATTTCTACAGTACCTCAGTACGTTGATGAACGAAAACTTATCTCAGAGAGGCATAACCAAAAAGATGCAGTCAAATGAATTGAAAACCTACTACCTAAAGAAGTAAATAAACGATAAGTACAAATCAAAATACGATCCTATCAGTTAGCCGGGATGTGGTTAAGCAAATGTTTTACCAACGCTTAAGAGGTAAATAGAGCAGCAGAAAACTGGCTCTTGTTCCATCATTCCAACTAGTGTTTCAAAGGAGAGAAGTATTTAGCACATGCTGATGCTTAATATATATGAAAAATGAGTATATTTTAGTTCAGAAAAGGACAAAATCTTGAAGTTACAACTCAGACAAACTCTATATTGAATTTCATACTATTTCTAATATATTTAATCATACAGATAACAAATCTCTTTTCATTAATTTTCGGAGATTGGGAAAGGGTTGGTGGGGTGCATTTGAGTTGGGTCCCCGTTCCGCACCCAGTGCAATTATATTCTAATAATTGTGGTTAAAACTCGACATATATATACTAAATATCGAGGAGCGTCTTAGTGGGCTAGTATATACTAGTTATTTGCTTATATATATATTTTTCTATCATAATTATATGTATTATATACCATATATTCTTATCTTATATTATATTTATTTTCAATTATAATATATATGATAAATATAAGTTTATTCTTTACATGTTTGATATATATTATATAGTATATATTTATACCTATATACTATGTGAGATATCAACATTCCGCATCGCATCCGCGGGATGTTGAAAATCAAACAGTTTCTATTTTCGCGGATGCGAAAAAAATGACATTGCAGCATCCTATATATTATATATATATATTATATATATATATAATATAATTATATATACTATTATTATATATACTTTTATATAGTAGGTATAGGCATTAATTATAATCTAGTCCGAGTAGTAGTATAGGCCAGCCATCTGACGACCGAGACGTTCAGGCAATTAACTAGAAAAGCTTAGAAACATCTAACAAAGGTAAAATAATAACATTATTTGAGATTATTCAGCAAGTAACTTTCAATCGAAACATTAAACAAAAATATTTTATTGAATATTTATTATAACACCTTAAATATTTTGTAAATCTTTCGTATGTTTATTTTCTTGCCATTTTGAATATTTGACGTGATTAGTTTCAAAGCAAAAGGTGCCAAATCATTTTACGGCTATTATTATTTTTTTCTTTATTATATTTCTTTTTAGGGGGGTTCGAGCGACGGAGTGACAGAGAGGGGGCTTCTCCCCGCTCGTCCCGGTTAGGCCGAGAAACCCGATCTGATACATATATAGTTAATTACTATATTATATAGTAATTCATATATATTTTATTATTATTATATATATTTATAGGCAATATAAATATAATATATACATATATATAAGTAAAGCTATATTATATTATATATATATATCAAAGTCTTACTCTTAATTACTTAAGATATTTTATATATATTATTAATAATTTATAATTTGATTATTATTATATATTTTTTAATAGTTCATGTAGTTGGTTAAACTACTAATAATTGGTCCATATGGCTGGGATTATAATTTGAGTTTCTGCAGAGGCTCGGATGCTGGACCTCTGGGGGTAAAACATGGGCCACAAGGACAAACTGGAGGAGGAAGAGGAGTGTAATTTTTTTAGTTAACGAATGTTAATTACAAAAATTGATATACTTTTGTTTATATATATACAAGCTTAATTATGCTTGACAAAAGTTTATTTGCAAATAAATTAGCACATCCACCAGCGAAAAGACACAGGGCAATGGTTATGGCCCTAGGGCGATTGGGACTTATTGTACTATATTATTGGCGCAAGGCGCAGCGCACTAGGTTCGGCGGCATATAGGCGCAGAGGCGCAGGCGCAGTCAAAAAAATTATAGGCCTGTATACATTTAACTCTGAATATATATATATATATACTATATTATATAGTATTATACTATAAAAATATTTATGAATACATATATATATATAAATATATATATATATATATATTATAAATTTATATATTATATATAAATACCATATTATATAAATATATATATTATATATATAATATTCTATTTATAAATTACATAATATATATATATATATTATATAATATAATTATATATTATATATATAATAAATCTATATATAATAAAGATAATATATGGGTATATCATACTTATATATATGACCTTAATATAATATATAATATCTAATATATATATATTAACTATAATCAAATATATCTTCTTCTTTTAATTTTCCTCTTCTTTTACTATTCTTCTCTCTCTTTTTTTTCTTCTTCTTTCTCTTCTTCTTCTTCTTCTCTTATTATCTAACTTTCTTCACCAAGAACTGGGGCGGTAAAAAGGTGCGTTCCTAATTCGAAAAACGAAAAGCAGTAGAATAAGAAATATTGGACAAAAGTTCGTAAAAGAAAACCCATGTCTTATCCGCTGTCTCTTTGTAATCATACTTATATATTATTTCGTCAGAAAAATCCAGCCCAACTTGTCACGGTATGATCATCGAGACTGATCCACTATGTAAATCGTCAAGTTAGATTTTTTATTTAGTGTGTCAATCCACTGGTCCAGGTGGGCCACACATACCCGAGCGACACAGCCAAAGATCTACTTTCTAAGAGAATTCTCGTCCGCCATTACCATTCCTAAAGCAAAACTTTCTTCTCGCATCCTGCCAAATCTCACATTTTTTTCCCTGCAGACATTCCTTACTGACAATAACTTTTTTTCGGTTCTCCCAGCGTCGGTTCCAACACCTTCACTCACTATATCATCCGCCTTACCAATCCGACTAAAATTTCATTTTATTCTTTCCAATTCAGACAATATCAAATCTAACTATTCCTTTATCTCATCGTTTACCATTTATTCTCATCTTTAACTCCTTTCTTCCCACCACACATTCCTCATTTTAATTCTTCTCACACCTGCACGCCTAAGATTATCTATATATATATAATTATATATATATTATATATATAATTAATATAAATAATAATAGATATATAATATAATATATATTTTATTATTTATATATTATATATATTTTATATATAATATTATTTATATAATATATTTGTCCTTCCGTTTTCTTCTTCTTCATTTGAATATTGCGGAACACCTCTCACGTGACAAACATCTTTTCTTCTTCGCTAGAATTCTCCGCCATCATTCCCCTCGCAAAAGATTTTGAACTTCTCCTAAAGTTTACGAACTAACGTCTGTTATCGTAATTATTATCTTTAATATATATATATATTCGCTGTTCTTTTGGTTGTTTTTACATAAACTTTCACTTTTATCTATTCTATATCTATATCATATTAGGTAAGCTTTGTGCATAATTTTCTAAGCAGTTCTTGTAAACCATTTTGATTTTCGTGCTACTATTGATTTCGTGTTCTATGTGCATTTTCTATATTTTAATGAAAAACATTCAGTGATTCTAGTTACATCTTAATGTTATTATGTTGTATATAGATTTTAACAGCTAACTTTTAACCTTTTTATTGGTTATATATGTTATAGTAAATTTCTTTTTTATTTTATAATAGTCTCCCTTAATAGAAAACGTAAATTAGAAACAGACAATGGAATGTACAGCAAACAATTATTTTTATATTATATTTATATTTTCTAATAGATCTTTAGGTAATTTATTATTATATATTATTATAATATTATCTTTATTATTATTATTATTTATTATTATTATTATTAATTATTTATATATTATTATTATTCATTATCTATATATATTGTTTCATATTTATTATTTATATGTATTATTGTTTAATACAGATTCTGACCAGAACGTTTGGTTTTACTGATTCCAATATCTTCATAAGTTCCGAAACGTACAGTGAGACCGTGGAGTGCTGTCCGTTTCCATCCCGGCATTCCTTATATATTATGTTTTATTATATATATATTATATAATTACAAAAAAAAAAAAAAAATATATTCATTTTTACTGAAATATTGTATTTACTTATTTTTTACTATATTTGGCCCGAAAAGCGGATTTAAAATAATACTTCAACATTTATATTTATATATATTGCGTTATTTGGTTCCCTTGACACTTATTTTCCCTATAAATCGTGGTTCGTTTTTAAGCACTATTTTTATTTCGTAATTTTTTTTCGAAAAATTTTTTTACACTCTTATTATATTAATTTTGTATTATTGTCAAACACCACAACATCATGTAATAGTGCAACATTTTCTCAGACAGGGACCCACACTATATATTGAAATTTGTAAACAACCGATTTAGCTTAACTTTACATTACTTTTATATATTATTCTTATAATTATTTACCTGTCCCCATTCTGTGAGTCAGCGCCTGAGGACATTTTACCTCATATGCATTCCCACAACTATATTATTCTTTAAAGTCAGACTCTCTAAACCGTCTTGGAGAACAGATGTCTGAAAAAGTTTATATATATATATATGTCGATCGCGTAGTTTATATATTCTATATATTCTTCTCGATGGCCCTAGTGGGTAACTGCATACATATTGTACGTCATCTCTTCTTACAAAAACTTCCTACAGAGATGCAACTGCGCTTGGCTACCGTTGATCGAATTGTTCACTGCAAGAACTTGCCACCTACGCTGATGTTTGCAAAGCGAAACCACTTACGACCGCAGACGTACCTTCCCAAATTTCGCATACCGATTCCCGCCAGCATATATCTCTATATCTATGCGTTTATGTGTATATATTTTAATGCAATCCGTACCTCCGCCCAGCTGAAATGCTTAATAATTGTTGCTTCATATCTATATTGTTACAGAACACTATCATGGTATTTAACTAACAGAATTGCACACTGGATAACGCGTGTCCCTGTCCTAATCCTTACGTTCGCTCCTCCCCTATCCTGGTATGCTTTATCAACATCTTATCCTCGACAACAAACATCCTTTAGACAACCTAACAAGTATCCTCATTCTCCATATTCTATTCATCCTATTCACAACCTCTTCATATCCCAGCCTCCCTCTATCTTCTATATTTTATTCTGCTCTCTGCTCTACAATTATGGTCATATTCGCTCTCCAACTCAGCAAACGTTTTCATAATTCGTCCGCCTCACCTACCTCACGTCAGTTCGCCTCTTATTATGTATTATATCATTCAATGTAGAATCACCACGTTTGGGAGACCAAACACGGTCCGTTTCTTATCTGTTACTTTCAGATTTAAACTCCAATCACCCCTCCGTAAATACGCTCGGGTGTCTCATAAGGCGTCAAACTTACTTTGTGTTTACGCATTATTATATATATTATATTTATATCTCAATTTATCATGTTCCACTTTTTCTATCTATATATCCCAAAGCATCGGGCTTTTTCCGCCGCCAACGGCACTAACATTCAACCACTTATGGTTTACAATATATATATATCTCTGGGTTCCGTCGTGACTTTATATTGAACTTCACGATAGCCGATGTCACTTTACAATAATAAGGTGCCGACTTCTACAACTTAACTTCTTGTTGACATGAATCACAACATCATTGATTTTGAGACTCACTTCTCATCCGCTTGTATTCGTGCGTCTGTTTCCGCATCCATCAGTGGCATACATCTTTCTCCATCTAATAATATTTTGAATTCATTATTAATTACGATTTTCCCGAACTTCTTCCTCCAGTCTCCAAATTCCTCAGTGAATACACAATGTCGTTATCACCATTGAAACTACGGATACCTCCATTCTCTCACGCTCGACGTCTTGCACCAGATAAACTCAGCGGCAAAGTTAGAGTTTGAATCTCTCTTAGAGAAGGGCATCATCCGTCCTTCAAAGTCCGGATTACGCCTCTCCCTTGCACATGGTACTCAAACCTAATGGGGACTATCGCCCCACCACACATTCTATATTTTCTATATCCTATATATTCTATTTTTTTTTTCTATTACACGCCTTCACGTCCCACCTCTCTGGTTGTACCATCTTCCCAAAAGATCGACTTAATTTCGCCATTTTTTCCAATTCCTGTGAACCCGGACCACCCATCCATAGACCGCCATAATACTCCCTTCGGGTCTTTACGACATTTCTTCGAACGCCATTTTTATATATATCTATTATTTTATTATATATTCTCTTTCTTTCTTTTCTTTCGCCCTACATAGACGGATACTTATTGTTATGTATATATATATATATATACATATAGATTATATACTAAGCGAATTTGTCTCTGGCATACTCTTCCAATGTGAACTTGGATTTCAATCTCTAACCTTTCTCGACATACAATCTCTGCCGACGTGCATTCCGATCCCTTCAAGGATCGTCAGTGCTAGCGATTCCAGTGACTTTCCGAAACCACAGTTCATTCAAAAGCGTCCACCTTTTCTCTGTTCTTTTTTGATCTCAGAATTTACCATTCTACTCGATCCCAGAATTAACAGCACCACTCTTTCCTCTATTCACTTTTTTCTATAATATATTATTTTGCTGCTTTTTCAAGCCTCTCGATTGAGATCGCAGTGTTATATATATATAATTCCTTCACTCCAAAAGGAAGCTCATTGTCTTCTTCTGTGTTACTTCATGATTTCCATTTCCGGACTACAGCTTCCTGATATGAATCTAACTCTAGTACTTTCAGTTGATTTTGCATTTTGTAGTCTCTTTTTTGTGTCTGTTCAACCCAGTTTTATTAATAACGAATTGTGCTGTTCCCTATTTTAGCTCTCTTTTCTATAATATAATATAGTTTTCAGCTGCCTTGTACATATAGTGTACAGTGGCATTTTTGATAGTGGATACTCTTCTGCAATTTTTTAGTGTATTAGAGCACTTCGTTATTCATAGAAGGTTCGCAGATTCCATTTATATATTACCGATCATTTTTACCCATCACACAATGTGTCATTACAGCTTTCCACACTTTAAACTATTGAATAGCCGCCACCTCTGAACTTTATTGCACTATTCACCACTGATATCCGCGCATATAAAGAAAAGACATCAATTTCTTTTCCGCCAGGTATCTCTATTCTCCGAATTAATTCGCCCAATCCTCCTCCTCTACCCCCGACGGACATAGCTCTAGCGATTTCGCGTCGATGCGTCGCCTGCAAGTCAACTCGAAGATTTATTTCCTTTTATATATATATATTTTTTCCGCCTCTGTTAGCGACGTTCTCTTTCCGCCTTGCCAGTTGTACCTAACCCCATGCGCGAATATATTTCACACCATTCAACGACGTGTCGCACCAGGGGTAAAAGGTAGTCAAATTTAATATCTTTGCCGTCCTACAAATAGATGTTAAAAACAGTGGACAACGGCATTGTGTCTCAACTGCCAACTTCGATCCACAGGTTACACAGGCCACATTCTATTCGCTACCTCTCATTCAATTTCTTCCCCCTGGTGACCACGAAACTTTGAACCAGGTGCACATTGATATATGTCGGCCCAATTACACACTCGAACCAATGTTTCACCACATTTAACATGCATAAGACCTGTACACTTCTATTTATTGGTAGGAAGCTCATTCCCTTGCAAGATACTCTTCAGCATAAATGCGACAGCGCCTTTTTATACGACTCGGTATACAGCACACTGCGGTTTTGGCACAAACCTTCGTTACCCGGGAAAGACACCACAGACCTTAGGGTAAGCACGCAGTCTTTGAAAGTCGTTAACCTATTGGAAGACATTGATTACTTTAATACGGCTCTAAACGTCTTCGCTCTTTGTAAGTATACCACACACAAAGCTCACGGGCATCAATAGAATAGGTTTCATTTGCAGCTTCAAGGCCTTCTTCTCTTATGGCCCACGGAACACCATATATGTTTATATATCTCTATATATTATACAAGAAGACCTAATGGCATGCCGGTTATATATCTTGAGTTTCGGTTCTAAACCAATATATTATCTATTTTATATAACCGCACAACCTTCACTGCCCGCCTCTCGCAGTGTAGACTGAGTCAATGGAACAATCCTGCACGTCAATTCTCCCGTCCAATCCTATCATTGCCCTTGCGGATCTGGACCATGCTTATTTTACTTATTAATCGGCACGACTACACATCCCGCGTAGTCCGTTGCAAAGCCCGCTATGTACGGACTTTCTCTTATATATATCTATATGCTATTTGCAAAGTGGAAAAAATATCTCAAGTGGTAGGATTCAAACCGGGCTTATTTCCGACCATGATTCCCAAGTCATTCTTCCAACACTCTTTCTCCACCTTCTGCACCTTGTTCGCTCTACCTCTACTACGCAAGATATACCATCCATTTTTATGCCCATTCTGCCTTTTACATCAACTTGTTCCCACCCGAACCCGACCCTTATTATATCTGATTTCACTCCTTGTATATATCTGCGCACCACGCTATAGACATTCACGCCTCCTGCGTTATATATTTCTTCGCTCCTGGCTCATTGCAGATTATCATCCGCCTCCTGCTACCAAATAGCAGAATTTATCTCCTCCGACTTCCGGACACTATTCGACATCAAAAACCTTAACCGTCTTGATCTACTCGTTCCAAGTCGTGTAATGGAAGCGATAAACTAGCACCCGGTTGTGCGATTCTACCCTGATCCTCAGACACATCCGTTGTCGGCGGGGAGCCATGTCACATTCCGTTTTCTTTTCTTCATTTGAATATTTATATATATATATAATATATCTATTGTTTTCTTCGCTAGAAAAGTACCTCCGTCCAAGTCTTGCAACAGGATTTTGAACTCTCTTTTTCCTAAGTTAGAACTATCGTCTTGTTATCGAAGATATTATGCAAACTGCATTTTCCAAAGTATTAGTGACCAACGCTGACTTTCTTTTGGTTGTATTTGTGCTGTGAAAATTTCTAACAACGATTTTCCTCGAATGAATATGGGTAATTTATATATCTTATATATATATATATTATTTTTTATGAATTCTCGTGCTTACTATATATTCGTTTCTATGCATTTCGATATTATGAGAAAAACTATAGTTGATTTATAATCTTTAATGTGTATTTGGTTTATTATATAATACTATATATTATGGTTATATAGTAACTATGCAGAAATTTCTTTATATTTATAATAGTCTCCCCTTAATAGAAAACGTAAATTAGAAAACAGAAAATTGAATTGTAAGCATACAATTACTCTTTTATTTAATCTACTCTCTTGGTTATATGTTTATTAATTATTTTATTATATATATTATATTATTATTATAATTTATTATTAATATAATTAATAATTATTTCCATTATATTATATTATATTATTATTATATATAATATCTATTCATTTATTAATATTATTTATTAATACGTATATATTATTGTTAATCTGTTTCATTATTTATGTATTTATATGTTATTATTGTCTTAAATACAAGATTACTGATACTCCAGAACGTTGGTTTTTATGATTCCAAATACCTTCATAAGTTACACAAACGTAACAATATATATATATATCTATAATATATATATAAATATATATATATAAAATATATTTATATATTATATATTATAAATATATAATAATTATATATATTATAATATTAATATTTTTATATATATATATATAGTCATATATATAAATATATATATATATATATATATAATTATATAATATTATAAAGGATCATTCTGTTTTACTGATTCAGGTTCTGTCTGGCGATTGTTTTTATTAAAAATATTGCTACTAATTAATCGAACAATGAAATTTCTTGGTAACGGACATGATTCCAAAGTTCGAAAAATATTTTAAATAATTTTTAAAAATCACATTTGAGAGAAGTAGATTTCAAAAGATTAAATATACCTCGAAGTATTCGTACGCATAGCAGAAAAACCCAATTACTATAATTCTTGAATCAGCGTAACAAGCTATTACAAAAAATGTAAAAAATTAAGGGGGGCTTGAGTCCGGACTGGAGACAGAAGGAGGGAGAACGTTTGCCATACCCCGTAGACGGAGGGGCGAAGGAAATGAAGTGACAGTAAACCATAATACTAAAAAAGAGCGGGTCCGTAGACTTAAGGGGGGAATAGTCCGATACCTATATTATATATTATTAAAAGTGCGGAATTTGTTAATGTTAGTAATTTAATTCCGTACGTAGTAGGTGTGTTAAAGGTTTTGTTCGTTGACATAATATTCTTTAGTTAGAAGTTTATGTATATGTTATATTAATATATATATATATTTGTTACGTTGTTATTGCTAATATATTACGATTTTTTAGATAATATAAAAGAACTATTTTTGTTTATGGTTTACCGAAATGATACTCGAAATGTGAGATGAATCAATAGATCAATTTAGAGTCAAAAGGTCATGGGGGGAGAAGTGGGGAGGGGTTGATGGTTTGATACTGATTTATTGAATTTAACTGTTTAAAATCAGTAACTAATGCATTTATATGAATTTTATCAAGAACTTATTTTTAATGTATATATTTTTGGATAAAATTTGTTATGATTTTACAGTTAATTGCTAATAGAGGTAAAAAGTTATGAAGTATTATATATCTATATATTACTGATGTCAATGTAAAATTAACGATAATTTTATATGATATTATTATATATATTATAGAAGTCTTACGTTTTGGTGGAGTAAGTTAGTATACTTTACGGTTTATTTTTTAATATTTATAACTCTGTTAATGTTAACAGTTATCGTAGTGTAAATTTTTAGGTTATCCGTTGAATATCTATATATTATATTCTATTAGCTTTATAATGTGAAAACATAGGTATGTTATCATATAATCGCTGGGGTTATATATAAACGAACTCATTTTGGTGCTATGTTTTATCCGAAATGATATATATTAAATATATATATTATATTATATCTACTTTTAATATATATTTTTAGCTTTTGTAATTTGTTTTTTAAATTACAAATTTTTTGGGTTAGTAGTGAATTTATTCGAGCGTAAGTTGTGTTATTTTTATTATTATATTCTAGTCAATAAAATCTCTAAGTAAGCTATTATTAATGTGAAAAATCTAATGTATTATATATATTGGTATAGTATAGTTAAGACACTACTTTTTGTCTATGTTTAATCCGAAATACAAGATAACTCGAAAAATGCAACGTAAATCAATAATGTTAATGTAAAATTACATTGATATGTTAATGATATGCTTGAAAAAGTGTGATAAGAGGGTACGTTTTTGTACGCTATGCTAGTTATTTTTACTGTTGTTAATATGGAACTTTGTTAATGTAGTAGTTTATCGTGGGTTAAGGTGGTTAGTTTTGTCATTGTGAACATTATTATTCTTAGTTCTGGTATATATATATTATATATATTGATTTAAGCATAGTACGGTGGTTAGTATATACAAGAACTATTTTTGTACTATGTTTACCAGAAATTATACTCGATTATATTGACTCTGAACTCAATTAGATTCAATAGTTTATATATACTATACAGGTTTATAGGAGGGGAGGGGAAGGGACGAGTGGTTTGATTTACTTGATTTACTGATTTATTGCTTTAAATTCGGTAAACTATTACACTTATTCCTATATATTTTTATCAAAAACTTATTTTTATGTTATGTTCTGAAAAAAATTGTTATGTTTGCAATTATTTTTTTGGGATTATGATATTTAGGATAAGGTTATGAATAAAGTTTTGTTAAATATTACTATGATAATGTAAAAACTTGTTACGTTTAGCACATAATTCGATGGTGTGTATGATAATCGGAAAGGGTTATGATACATTTTTGCTAAACGTATTTTACTGTGTCAATGTAAGATTTACGTTAATATGTTAGGAGGATATCTTGAAAAGTATTTTAATTTATTTTATTTTTACGTTTTGCATGAATGTTAGTTACTACTTTACTGGTGTCAAGTGTGGACACTTTTGTAATGTTCTATTTATATTTGTTGTATTTATGAATAGTAGTTAGATTTGTTTATCATTTAATTTTTAGTCATATGATTTATATATATATATTAAAACATTGTTATTACAACTATTCAATGGGGTTAGTATAGAAAGAACCCATTTTTGTCCTATGTTTATCCGAAATGATACTCGAAATGCGACGTAATCAATAGTGTTAATAAAAAATTTCATTGATATGTTAGAGATATGCTTGAAAAAAGTGTGAATAGGTACGTTTGTACACTGGCTAGGTACTTTACGTTGTTTATGTGTATCTATATTTAGCTAGTTTATTTGTGCGTAAGAATGTGTAGGTTTTGGTCATTGCTCATTATATTCTTATTTCTGGTAATGCTATATTATATTCTTATTTATTATTTTGTGTAATTATACAAAGTTACGTTAGCCAATATATTCGTTGGTTCTAGATTCTAAAAAGAAACTTATTTTTGTACTATTATCCGAAATGGTATCTCGATATGTTGACCTAATCATAGATCAATAGATACAAAAGGTCCATGGACAGGTGGATTAGGGAGGGGTCTTTATATACGAGTGTGGTGATTTACTGATTTACTGATTTAATTGCTTTAAGGTACGTAAAACATGTAAATAATTTTGCTATGAAATTTTATCAAAGAACTTATTTTATGTTAGGTTGGATAAAATTTATTATGCTTGCAATTATTTGTTGGGGATTATAATATTTAGGGTAATGTTAATGAAAATTTTTGTTAAATAAATTACTATAATATCGTAGAAAACTTTTGTTACTTAGCATATATCGTTGGTCTGTATGATAATCGGACAAGGTTATGCAATACATTTTTGATAAATGTTACTGTGTCTATGTATATTATATATTATATATATCTTGATTGTGATTTATTCTTATTTATTTCTATCTTATTTATTTCTAACTTTAATGTAAACAGTTTATTCGTGTGTATCAGTTTGTTAGTTGTCTTTGTACATATTTGATTCTTAGTTTCTTAGTTACCGTCTATGTTAGCTTATATTGACGTGGAAACTTTATTACGTTAAGAGTATATTCGTTGATTTTATATATTATTTAACCAATGCTTGTAAATTTTAGTTTAAATATCTACCGATGGTTTATTATATAAATTTAACATGTAGTTATGTTACGAAGAATTAATGACATGACAAAAGTGAGTGAAATGAAGGTTACGTCTTGGTGCTATGTTATTTACTTTTTTATATATCTAAACTATGAAGTTTTGTTAACGTTAACAGTTTATTCATTCATAAGGTGTTAATAATATTGTTCTGGTATTTTTTTATAGGCAACAATAGTTTTCAATAGACTTGCTGAGTAAATGCTTATTAATGGGAAACACTTGTTACTTTAAGCCAGATACTCGCTGATCAGTGTATTAAAGAATTTGTTTTTAATTAAGTTATTTTTATCCAAAATGATACTCGAAATGTGTATCTATGAATTCAATTAGTTCAGAAGACTTGGGATGAAATCCCAGACTTGATTGGGACATTGTGGTATGCCATGAACCCCAACTTTGTCATTAGGGGATGATCCCGGATCCGGACATTGGGGGTGGATATTAAAAATTAATTGATTATTTTGTATTTACTTGATCTCGAATAGATCAACTAGACGTCAATATAGATCAAGTAGATCGAGGGTTGGACACACAGAGTGTAGATGGGTGGTTTGAATTTACTGATTTTAAGCTGATTTAGGGTAAATGATGATTTTACCAATTTTATTCCTAAAAAAATATGACTTGAAATCAATAGATCAATAGATCAATGATCAATGATCAAAGAAAACTTGGAGCGAGGACGTTTTGATTTACTGTATTTATGGAGTTTCACTGCTTATAGGGTAGTAATATTCATACGTATAATTTTGTCAGTATAAACATATAATAATATATATATATATGTTTTTATTTTTTTTATTTAATAATATTTATTATTTATTTATTTATTATTTATTTTTATTTTATTATTTTTTATGGTTCTGAAACCATTATTTTTCGAAAATCTACAGACCTAATACATAATATAAATGAACACCAAATATTGTACATTCAACACAAATATTTAATTTATCTGGCACCGAGATCGGGAAGCAAGCTACGGTGCGGCTCAACTCCTACTCTCTGTAAATCAGACTTATCTATCTCCCATTCTTTCCTTCCTTATTCATCCTTCATCCTTCTTCACTTCCATCCTTCGACCTCTTTTTATGGCACTCTGTGCTCTTTTTCTTAGTTGTGGACACCCTATAAAAAAACTGGATTCTTATATCCCTTCAAATTCGAGATCTACAGGCTCGTAACCTAATATAGATCATCCTTACTCCTAACATTTGGTGGAACGAATAACTGTTTTAGACTCGGCATACCGGCAGCCGGCAGACACGATATCCTTGTTAAGGTTGAGGTTGCCCGATGAGCCAAACTCCCTCCGAATCCGATAACACACAATACTACACTTTCATTTTCTAGAAAATCTACACCTCTGAAATACCTGTCACACAAATTTAGCTACTAAACAACATTCGATTTCTATAATATTTCCGGGGAACCCACGGGGCACTAAACCTCTCGTCGTAGACGAGTTACGTCACCATCTAACCCTAAAAGAAATTTTAAACCGATACGAAACTCTACCCAATGTAGATAATATATATCGGAGCATATCTGAGCGTGAGCCTGAGCCTAAAAATCATTTCAATTATATATATTATATATAGTATAATCTATATTATATTATATATATAGTTATATAATATATATATATATTATATATATATAGTATATATATATTATATATATAATTATTTTATTTATAATAATATATATAATAATTATATATATATATTCTTATATATATATATATATATATATTTATATATATATATACTTATAATATATATAACTATATATATATTTGATATATATTTATCATAAATATATATATATATATATATATACATATATACTATATATATATATATATATATATATAATATATTATTATTTATATATATATATATATAGTAATAATATATATATATATAATATACTATATATATAATATATAATTGAAATGATTTTTTAGGCTCAGGCTCCGGCTCAGCCTATGGTTCCGATATATATACTACATGGGTTAAAAGTTACATCTCGTATCGGGTTAAAATTTGTAGGGGGTTAGATGGTGACGTAAACCTCGTCCTACGACGAGTTACGTCCCTCTCTATGTGTATCTTCCACCCTAAAAAATGAAGTGTTCGTATAAGGCTGAAATTTGGTGACAGGATTCAGAGTGTAATTCTAAAAATTGTATCTGTTATTATTCGGAGAGTTGCTCTGGGCACGTGCCTGGCTCCGGTGCGGTGTCCGTATTTTATAAAACAGTCGTAAAACAACATGTTGGTGTTCTTATATTATTTTTTGTATGAGCCTGTATATATATATATGGGATATAAGACCATATAGGGGGGTCTCGACTGACAAAAAAGAGCACATAGTGCCAAACAGAGGTCGAAGGAGGAAGGAATGAAGATGAAGGAGATAAGGAAGGAAAGAAGGAGAAGAAGATCTGGAACTCAGATGAGTCGGATTCGGCACCGGTGCTTGCTCCGATGCGGTGCCGAGTTATTAATAATTTGTGTAATGATACATAATATGTCTTTTATATTGTATTAGGTCTGTAGATCTCGAAAATAATGGTTTCAGAAACCATAAAAAAAAATAAAATAAAAAAATAAAAAATAAATAATAAATAATAAAATAAATAAATAATAATAAATAAATAAAATTCTTATCTTTATATATATCTCTATATATATCGTTTTAACCACCCGCTAAAGCATAAAAATCAGTAAATCTAGTAAATCAAACAGCCGCTCCCCCCCTTCAATGATCTATTGATCTTATGAATCAAGTCATATTTTTTAAGTCATATTTTTTAGTAAACTTGTCATGTTTTACATACTCCTATATATATATATATATATATATATCTATCTAACTATCTATCTACTATGACCATTTAATCTATTGATCTATTGATCTCTTGATTCTATTGATCATAGATCAATAGATCAATGATTTACCATATTGTTACTAAAATTATCATGTTTTAACATACCCTAAATCAGTAATCAGTAAATCAAACCGGCCATACCACACGGTCCACATCATCCATGATCTGATTGTATCTTATCTATATATATTATATGTAATTATGTAATAAAAAACATAACATAAAAACAAATTCTTATACACTGATCAGCGAATAATATGCTAAATAACAAAGTTTTCCCATTAATAAAGCTTACTTAGGGTATATATATGAATATACATACACCACGACAAACCTACACGCCTTAAACATGAATAACTGTTAACGTTAACAAAGTTCCACACTTCAACAACAGTAAAGTAAACTACATAGCACACAAAGACGTACCTATTCATCTATCTATATATCTTATATCTATATCATATATATTTATATATATTATATATATCTATATATATTTATCACAGCATTGGTTAACTTATCAACTGATCAATCGAATATACTTAACGTTTATAATGTTCCACGTCAATAAAGCTAACATAGTAACATGAACTAAGAAATAATGACAAAGACAATACTATAAACCTAACACAACTTACACGAATAAACTGTTAACATTAAACAAAGTCCACACTTAACACCAAGTAAAGTTAATTATATTCATCTATTCAATTATCTATCCTATTTCTATACTTTTTTCAAGCAACTCAACATATTAACGTTAATATTACACTGAAACATTAACATTTATTATATATATATATTATATTATATATATATATATATTATATATCTATATCTATATATATCTATATATTACAAAAATTTATCTAACCTTACCTAAAATTTATAATCCCCACAAATAATGCAAGCTAATAAAGTTTATCCAAACAAACAAAAAATAAGTCTTTGAATAAAATATCATAGAAAGTGTAATAGTACCTTAATTAAAGCAATAAATCAGTAAATCAGTAAATCACAATCTCACCCGTCCCTCCCGGCCCCCCTATCCACCTGTCATGACCTTGTGATCTATGATTCAATGATCTCAGGTCACATATCGAGTACCATTTCGGATAAACATAGTACAAAATAAGTTCTTTTATTATACTAACCAACGAATAATATGCTAACGTAACTTGGTTTTCACATTAATAAAGCTTACAGAGCATTACTTGAACTAAAAATATAATGAGCAATGACAAAACTTAACACCCTACGCACAAATAAACTACTAACATTAACAAAGTTCCATAATTAACAACGGTAAAGTACCTAGCACTAGTGTACAAAACGAACCTATTCACTTTTTTCAAGCATATCTCTAACATATCAATGTAAATTTTATTAACATCTAATTTATTTTTTATTCTTTTCTTCTTTTTCTAGTATCATTTCGGATAAACATAGCAAAAATGAGTTCTTTTATACTAACCAGTGAATATATGCTAACCTCAATTTTCACATATAAAGCTAGTAATAATAAAAAGAAGAAAAATCATGTCAAATATCATTATATCTATCTCTATATATCTATATCTATATTATATATATATACATTAACAAAGTTTGACACTTCACCTTAGTAAAAAAACTAGCAACTGACCTTTATATTATTCATACTTTTCAAGCATCTCTCAACATTTTAGCGTTACTCTACATTGACAAGTACATTAGCAAAAGAATCATAGACCTTGGTCCATCTCAACAGACCATAGAACATGTGATAACGTAAAAAAGTTTTACATTATCATAGATAATAATTTAACAAAAATATCTAAATCTGTTATAACATAATCCCAAAACATAAATGTGCAAACATAACAGTTTTATCCAAACATAAAAATATAAAATTTAATCTTTAATAAAATATCACTAGTAAAGTGATAATAGTGTTCCGAATTAAAGCAATAAATCATTTTATATTCAGTAAATTCCAAACCCACTCGTCCCTTCCCGCGGCCCCTCCCTATAAAACCTGTCCATGACCTTTTGATCTATTGATTCTAATGATTCAGATCACATATCGAGTATCATTCTGGTAACATAGTACAAAAATAGTTTCTTTATATACTTTAAAACGTCACCGAATATAGCTAACATAACATTGTTTGTTCACATAATAAACTAACATAGCATACCAGACTAAGAATAATAATGTACACTGACAAAACCTAAACACCTTAACACACGAAAAATACTAACATTAACAAACTTCCCTACTTAACAACAGCAAAGTACTCTAGCAATAGCGTACAAAGTAAACCTATCACACTTTTCAATCTATTATATATATTATATATATCTATCTATATCTATTAATCATATGGATTAACATAGCACAAAAATGAGTTCTTTATATACTAAACCAGCGAATATATGCTAACATACGTATGTTTCTACATTAAATAAGCTAAAATACGCATCATATGAACTAAAAATAATGTACAACGATAAACCTAATACACCTTACGCGCGAAATATATATCTTATATATATATATGTTCTCACTTAACACCGTAACACTATTGATTTACTTAGCATTTCGAGTATCATTTCGGATAAACCATAGCTTTATATATAAGAGCTTATTATCTTAACAGCGAATATATGCTAACATACCTATGTTTCAACATAATAAGCTAAAATCAGCATCATATGAAACTAAGAAAATATGTACACGATAAATCTAATATCTATATATCTCTATATATATTTATCTGTTAAACATTAACAAGTTCCACACTTAACACCGTAAAGTAACTAACATTTTCCATAAAACTTAACCTATTCAATACTCTTTCCTAGCATATTCTAAATTTTTAACACATTCAACGAAGATTAATATTCTAACAAAAATTTATCATAACTTGTTTAATTATCAACAGACAACGAATAACTGTAAACATACAAAGTTTATCCAAACATACCATTAAAAATAAGTTTTGAATAAAATATCATAATTTTGTATTAGTTTACTGATTTAAAAGCAGTAAATCATAAATCAGTAAATCCTCAAACCATCAACCCCTCCCACCTCTCCCCCCATGACCTTTTGATCTATTGATCTATGATTCACCTGTCACATTTCGAGTATCATTTCGGTATAACATAACACAAAAATCAAGTTTTTATATTTCTAATATATATATTATATATATATATATAAAGCTCAACATAAATAACCTGAACTAAGAATATAATATATATATATATATATATATATATATCTATATACATATAAACTTCCGCACTTAACAACCGTAAGCACTAACACTTCCGTACAATAAGTAAAGTTACGGACTATTCCCCCCCTCCGGGGAGGGCCTCCGGAACCCCCTCTCTTTGGTATTTTTCGTCCCTCCGTCGGCTCCTGAGCCCCCTAATTTTTTTATATTTTGTAATAAGCTTTATACGCGATTCAAATATGTAATTGGTTTTCTGCAAATGCCGTACTTTCGAGGTATTTATGAAATCAATATTAACATCAATGTGATTTTAAAAATATATAAAAATATTCGAAGCTTTGAATATTTCACTAATTTCATTGCTAGTATCATATAGTAGCAATATATTTAAAAAAAAACAAAAAAAAAAATCAATATATATAAAAAAAATATTGGACTATATATATAATATAATATAATATAAAAATATATAATATTATATATATATATATATTATATTATTATTTTTATTATAATATATATTATATATATTATTAATATAATATATATATATATATATATTATATATATTATTATATTACTTATAGATAATATAATATATATCGTTATATTGATTGAATTTATGTATAATATATTATAGCTTGGTAGTCTGTTTTGGCATGAGAGTCAATAAGTGGTATTTGGAATCAAGTTAAAACCAACGTTCTGGTCAGAATCTTATTAGAAATAATACAATAAATAATAAATATGAAAACAAATAACAATAATAATAATAATAATAATTGATTATATATTATATATATAATATATATAATTTATTATATATATATATATATAATATATATATATATATATAATATAATATATAATAATATAATTGTGAACAAATTTAATAATCAAATAGAAATAACACATCCCAGCCCTAATATGATCAATTTGAGAATGTATATATATAAAATGTAATTGTATTCTTACAATTTCCATTTTCCTGTTTCTAATTAACGGTTTACTAATATATTATATCTATATATATATATGATTAAAGAAATTTCTGCATAGGTCTACTTATATAACCAATAAAAATATTAAATAATTATTTATATATATATATATATATATATTAGATATAAATCAGTAGTTTTCATTAAATATCGAAATGCACTAGAACACGAAATCAAATATTATCACGAAATCAAAATGGTATTATCTATGACTAGCTTAGAAAAATTATGCACAAATATATTAGAGAAAGACATACATCAATAAAGTATTTCACAGACAAAATAATTCTGAAGATGTTACTACTACTAATACTTGTTTATATATTATATATAGTGTATATCTGGGAACTTTACGAAGAGAAATCCATCTTTTGCGAGGGAAGATTGTCGAGAGCGTTTAGCGAAGAAAACAAGTTTTTAGTCACGTGAGAGGTTGTCGCAACTATTCAAATAAGTAAGTAAGATAGATATATATGTATATGACATGGATGATAGAACAACGGAGTGTCGTGAGGAATCAAGGTAAGAAATGCAAACCGGGCGTAGTGTTCTCGGTCCATTACACGACTTGGAACGAGTTAGACAGGAGCGTAAGGGTTTTTGAGTCCTGAAATAGGTTCCGGAGCGTATGATAAATTCTGTATTGGACAGGAGGCGGAGAATCTGCATTGGAAGCATGAGCGGAGATTTACTTGCATTGGAGCAAGGAAGGCGGAGATTGTTCATAGCGTGGGGCGCTGTAATTGTATATATATATATATATAGGATTTGCAGAAGTTTCGGGTTCGGGTTGAGAAAATGTGATTGTAAAGGCAAAATGGGCATAAGTCGTATACTTGCGAAGTAAAGGTAAGGGAACAGGTGCGGAAGTGGAGAAGAGGTGAAAAGAAGCGGGATAATGTCAAATAAGCCGGTTGGATCCTAATCCACGGATATTTCCACTTTGCCTCCCTTTCCTTAACGTAATGTACTTTCCGTACCGTTTAGGCATACGAGGAAGTCCGTCATAGCGGGCTTGCAACGAAATTAACGGTTCGGATCGGCCGAAAAATACGTGAGAGCATGTGTCCAGATCCGCAGGCATGTAGGTTGACGGGAGAATTACGTGGCAAAGGATGGTTCCATCCTCGGTGACACTCTCTATATATTGCTCGTTCGTAGTTTTTGAGAATGAAGTATAAATCACCAGTAATCTGTGATAATGGAGAACCGTAAACGACTCAAGCAGTGCTCTGTATCTATTTTAGGTCTCCTTTGTATGAAATTCTGATACGGGAGGACGAGAAGGAAGAGTTCGGACCAATTGTCTGGTGTTCCGTGGGCAATAAGAGAAGCCTTAGCTGCCGGTGAAACCATTCTACCATGCCCTGAGCTTGTAGAGCGAAGACGCTAGAGCGATAATTATATATTTATATATATATTTCAAACTGCCTACCCTGGTCTGTGGACACGGTCGAAGTGTGCCAAACCTGGCTATCAGTATAAAAATGCTGGGCAATGTAACGCTGAAGATCTGCAGGGAATGACTTCTACCCATCGAGTGTATCGGTCTATGCATGTTAAAATGTGTGTGAAACCATGGAGGGTGGTATGGCGACTATATCAATGTGCTCCATGGTCCAAGCGTCACCATGGACGTATATTGCTGAGAGGTGCGATCGTGTGCTGTGATACCTATGTTATATACTCTATATATCTTTATATATCTATATCGAATATGTTTGCTATATTAATTTGACTACCTTTTACCCCTGGGTGCGACACGTCGTGAATGGTGTGAAATACCTTTCTGCGCATGGGGGTAGGTACTACTGGACGAGGATGTGCGGAATACCAAAAATTTCTACAGTTTGAATGTCGTAAGAAGAAGCAGGAGGAAAAACAATCTCTTCGAGTTGCTGCAGGCGAGCCATTTCGACGAAATCGATGTCAGGTAGGGGATAAAGCATCGGCAGGAATATTGTCTTTTCCTTTTATATGGCGTATCAGTGGTGAATTGAGCAATAAATTCAAGGTGGCTTCACGAGGGGACTGTTTAACAGTGGAAGCTGTAATGGCATGCGTGATGGGTAAATGATCAGTTACAACATGGAATTCCCGACCTTCTATGAAATAACGGAAGTGCTTAATAGCTAAATAGATTGCGAGAATCCCTCCAAAGCACGGTACCTGTTCAGGCTGTAATATATATATATATATATATCGTATATATATCATAGCACGGCTCCGCTGCAAAATCTAGGCGTCTGTTGTATATGTCTGGGCTTTTCGGAATGGAAATATTATAGTAACACAGAAGAACAAGAAGCTTCCCTTAAATGGAGTGAAGCCATTAGTTGCTTCGTCGTTCCAATCGACAATGACAGAAGCAGCAGATCCTTTACGTGGATGCTTAAGAAGGAGAATTTTTGCGGCAGATGGAATGAAACGATGGTAAAAATTTACCATCCAAGAAACGACGAAATTGACGCTGTTTGACGGGTTTCGGAGAAAGTCACGAATCGCTGCCACACGATCCTCACCTAGAAGGACGAAGCCGTCGGCTAAGAGATTGTATGTCGAAAAGGTTAGAGTATTATTATTCCAAATTCACATTTGAAGAGTTGATGTCATATGTAATATCGCTATGTATATATATAATCTCTGAGATGTGATGTGTGTTCTTCTGAGAAGCACTGGCCCAATCTTAAGTATATGAAGTATCTATATGTAAACCGCGTAAAGACTGAGTTCTAGAAGACTTGAAATGAATCGACTTGCATTTCTTAACCAAAATGCGTTCGAAGAAATTCGTAAGGACCGAAGGGTGATAATGGCCGTCTTATGGATGTCGTCCGGTTCTCTATATATATATATATTGCGAAATTAAGTCGATCTTTGAAGATGGTACAACCATAGAGGTGGGATGTGAAGTCTTGTAAATGAGGCACATTATATCCGGGCGGGTGATCGCATTTAGGCAGCGATAGCGCGGTGGGGCGGTCGTCCCCCTAGGTTGAGTACATGTGCAAGGTGAGATTTGTCGTATATCGTTACTGAAGCTCGGAATGATGCCCTTTCTCTCAGAAGAATTCAAACTCCTAACTTTGCCGTCTGAGTTTATCGTGCAGGGACGCGAGCGTGAGAGAATGGAGTATGCCGCTAAGTTTCAATGTATGAACGACATGTGTTTCATCGGGATTATATATTGAGACTGAGAAAAGAAGTTCGGGAAAATCGGTTATTAAAATAAATTCAAAAAATATTATTAGATGGAGAAAGATGTATGCCACTGATGGATGCGGAGATGCACGAATACAAGCGGATGAGAAGTGAGTCTCAAAATCCATGATGCGGGTTGAATTCAGTCAACAAGAGGTGAAGTGTGACAGAGTCCGGCCCTATTATTGGCTAAAGTGAGTCGCCACTCGTGAAGTCCATATAAAGTCTCGACGGGAAACGAGAGTGGTTAAATGGAGCCGTTGGTACCATAAGTTGATGGTAGTGCCGTTGGGCGCGTAAAAGCCCGATGCTCTGGGAGCAGAAGTTTTTCCCGAGGATGGAACGTGGAACCGAGATTGAGCTACCACTATCTACGAGGGAATAAGATATTTTGGTGGAAGATGAGCAATAAGTTGACGCTTGAGACTACCCGTATCTATATATATATCTCTATATATATACACTTACCGTGTTTGTCTCCAAAACGTGTGATTTTACAAATGCCTTGCTAGTTATGCGTCGAAACGAACCAGGCCTAGAAGTAACTGGAGAAGAGCGAACTGACGTGAGGAGTAGGTGAGGACGATATGAACGTCGTTGCTGAGTTGGAGAGCGAAGAAAATAATTTATCTATTATATATTGTAAGCAGAACAGAATAAGTGTTTGGAAGCATTGGGGAGCT
>JABUQX010080133.1:10000-12500 GCA_015478945.1 Trachelipus rathkii
TCTTTCATTAAGGGCGGAGGTTGGGAAAAGAGGTTGGTGGGGTGCAAAAGAGGTGTGTACAAGCGTCCTGTCTCTCTGATAATACGGTTTATATTATATATATATATATATATATATATATATATATATATATATTATATTATAATTATAAATATATATAATATATATATATATATATATTATATATATATATATATATATATATATATTTATATATATATGTATATATATAATATATATAATATATATATATTATATATATTATATATATATATAATATATATAATATATATATCTATATATATAATTAATATATATATATATATAATATAGTATATTATATATATATATATATTTTTATATATATATATATATATATATATATATATATTATATTATATATATATATATATATATATATATATATTATATATATATAATATATATATATATATATGTGTGTGTATATACATACATACATATATATTGTCATTGTATAGAAGTGAGACTATGGTCTGGAATAAGAAGTATAGATCTAAAGTTCAATGTGTTCAGATGGACAATCTTAGGGGAGTGCTAGGTGTGAGGAGAATTGAAAAAATGAGGAATGAACTTATTAGAGAGTTGAGTGGTGTGAAGAAAGGAGGTAAAATGGAGAATAAATGAAAAGTATGTTTGAGATGGTTTGGTCAATATAGAAAGGATGAAAATGATAGTTCGGTTGTTCAGGCGGAATATAATAGTGGCGAGTGGTTGGAAACTGAACCCGGCTGGGAGACGAAGAAAAATGATTGAATCAGTTAAACGAATGTTTTGAAGGAGAGAATGTGAGTTTGGTAGAAGGCGAGAAGAAAGGTGTATAAACAGGAGTGAATGGCGGGGGATTGTGAGGGGGTATGGTTGTGGCCCACCTGGGCCAAGGGATGAACCCTTACATTGACGATCTACCATGGTGAGGGTCCGTCGCTGTCCCATGAAGCTATAGGGTGGATTTTCTGACTGCGACGAGTTCTCACTAATTAATGGTACTGAGGGGGTGGTAAGGCTGGGCTTTCTTTTCGACTTGTGTCATGTTCTTCTACTGCTTTTCTTTTCCGTTTGCTCTTAACGCACCTTACTCCCATTCTTGTGAAAATAGAAGGAAGATAAAGATAAAGAAATATATATATATATAATACTATTATATAATATATTATAGTATATTATATATATATATATATATATATATATATATATTATATATATATATATATAGTATATATATATATATATATATATATATATGTGAAGTATCTGTGGCTACAACTTTAAAACTTTAACTATCCCGCTATCCGCATCCGCGCAATCCACGGATAGTGATTTTACTATCGCGCATCCGCATCCGCGGATAGTGAAAAATCACTATCCGCTACACCTCTAATACATATATATATATATATATATATATATATATATATATATATATATATATATATATATATTATATATTATATATATATATATATATAAATTAAATATATATAAATATAATATATAATATATAATAATTATTATATATTTTAAATATATATATATTATATATATATATATAATTCAAAGCCGATTAAAATGGCATTTGAAAATAATAATGCTCTAAATATCTGGCTAGAAACTCAATCATTTATTAGCTATTTTACTGTCTCCAAAACTCGTTTTGAAAAGATTTTTACGTAGACTATAAAAGATAGAGGAAAGCGCTGTTACGTTCTGCCTTTATCGAGCACTATTCTTAGTTCCGCGGAAAACTTTGCTGCTTATTTTGACATAATTAAATCTCGCAACTGATGAGGAAAATGCAAAAAATATTTCTAAAAATACTTAAAAGTGTTGCTTAAAATAGATAAAATGCTTTAAAAAAAATAAGAGATAATAAATAAATAATTAAATATAATAAAATATAATAAGAAAAAAATAAAAATAATAATAAAATAAGAGAGGTTTCTATTTTTACTGATTTAATAGTAATTATTTATGAGTCTTTACCTTATTTTAATACTTTTATCCGACAATAGAATTTAGCTTTTTTTTTCATTTTTTATGTTTAATTTTAATTTCTTCGATTGAAATTATTGGAAATATAAAATAAAAAAAAAATTCCTACTACTTTAGCAAATAAATATTATTGAAGTAAATTAAATATATTGAATTGTTATAGGTTACGTAATAAATATTAGAAATTATTTTATTAAATATATATATATATATATATATATATATATATATATATATATATATTATATTATATATATAATATATATATATATATATACATTTATATATGCTCGTAATAAAAAGTTTCCATTCGGCCTATTATTTAATAATTAAAATTTCCTGAAATATCAAACTCAGTTTACTTTACCTGCACCCCTTTTTTTTGCTTCAAATTTCACATTAGTGAGAGTGTTTTAACAACGAATTTAGCCAAACACTTTGAGTGTTTCTTTCTTAAACACTTGACGAC
>JABUQX010080134.1:0-20571 GCA_015478945.1 Trachelipus rathkii
AGTTGACATTCATAATTTATTTTATATCTGTTTTGATAGCCAATTCAAGCTTTTGAGTTCCTTGTGACTAGCTAATTTGCACATTCCGACGTCTTGGGGTGTTGACAAGTGACTGGAGAAAGTTCGAGGGTTTTGTTATAGTTTAAGTAGATCATCATTTGAAAAATCTTGTAAGAATGATGGGGAAGTTATGGTTTCCTTGTTCCAGTCTATCATGTTAGTATAGGCAATATCATGGAAATTAATGTTAATAGGCAAGAAAAAACTTTTTATTGTTCCTCTTGTTCTTGTATTTATTATACAATGAAGGGTTGTCTTTCTAACTTCTTACTTTAGGATCCGTGATCATTGAAAACAAAATGTTTTGTTGGGTGGGCAAAGTATGCATTATTCCTGAGAACATTTTCCATGATCGTACAATGCTCCTCCGTCTGATTTCTGATGTGAGAAATTAAGTAGCAAAAAATCAAAGCACCATCTTTCGGATGTGATTTAATCCAAAACCAACCTGGGAGGCAAATATTTCTAATATGAGATAACCTAAATTCTGGAGATTTGTTCCTTCTTTGGCGTTGGTAAACTTTTAAATCACCAAAAGTGATGATTTAAGAGAGGTCTGAAGAAGAGAGAATGTTTACAAATACAGAGTTTAAATAGTTGAATAATTTAAGATAATAAATAGTTGAATAGTTTAAGATAGTTGAGTTAGAAAATAGATATACAGAACAGATGAATATAGTAGTAGATTGAGAGAATAGCTTGCTTGATTGACTCGAGAGCAAACATCATCATTTGTACCCGTAAGAACAACAATCACATTTGACTCAAAAATTGAGGATTGTCAGTAAGAAGGGACAGAGTAGAGTTTGTTGCCAAAACCCATTCAAACAGAGTAGAGTTTGTTGCCAGAACATTCAAACAGAGTAGAGAGTTTGTTGCCAGAACATTCAAACACCTGAATTTTGGTTAAGAATAAGAAATGAGGAAAGAATGAGAGGTGATGTTAGTATAAAGGCCGCGAGGGATGCAAAAATTAATAAAGAGAGAAAACCGTGCATTAGACACTCCGTCAATTTCGTAACGGCACTAACCTCAACACCGGAGGCAAACAGCACCAAGTGGTGAAGGGGGGGAGTGGCGCATGAGGGGATATTTTTGGAAGTTGCCCCTATTAGGTTGTTTATATATACAATATATATATATATTATATATATTTATATATATATATATATATAATATAATATATATATATATATATATATATATATATATATATATATATATATTATATTAAATATATATAATATATATATATATATATAGTATATAAAAATATAATTATTATATATATATATATAATATATTATATATATATATATATTATATATATATATATATATTATATTATATATAATATATATATATTATATATATATATATTATATATATATATATATATATATATATATATATTATACATATTATGTATATATATAATATATATAATATATATATATATATATATATATATATATATATATTATATAATATATATATATATATATATATATATATATATATATTATATATATAATATATATATATATATATATTCGTATATATACTGCAAATATAAAGTGGATATATCCAAAGCGTTTACATTTTTCTCCATAACCATACATACTATTAATGTAATGAGGAAACGAAACAACATATCTATCCAAAATTCAAATAATTTCATCTAAATGCAATGAAATTGAGAGAAAAAAAAGTTAAGCAAAACGAAAGAGAAAAAATGAAAGCAACAAAAAATAAAAAAAAAATAGAAAATGAAGCAAGAAAAGTAAAAATATAAAACGAAGCAAAAAAATAAGAAGCAAGAAAAGATTAAAAAAAAAAAATAAAATAAAATGAAACAAAAATATTAACCGAAAAAATGTAAACAAGAAAATGAAGCAAAAATTGAAAAAGAAAAAAATGAAACAAAAACAAAGAAAAGAATGAAGAAAAAATGAGGAAACAATAAAAAAAAAACAAAAATAACAGAAACAAAAATATTAACTGAAAAAATATGTAAGTTCGAAGAAAGTGAAACAAAAATTGAATGAAAAAAAAAAAAATAAAGCAAAAAAAAAAGAAAGAATGAAAAAAAAATAGGAAGCAATAAAAAAAGAAAAGAAAAATAACAGCCTTAAACGTATGTACAAGAAGAATTAACAGAACATATAAATGTATATATGCATGTATACGTACATGTATATATGCATATATGTATATGCGCATGCATAAATATTTAAGAGCTGAGTTAGGTATATTAATGTATTTGTATTTTGGTTCTTAGAAGCAAGGAAGACTAAAATATTTGTCATTTTACATAAACCAAAATTTAATATTTATATGAATTGTTATCGTGCTCGGGAATATGTTTGAAAACAATTTTATTATTATTTAAAATATATTTTGTTGGAAGCCTTAAAAAAAAAAAAAAAAAAAAAAAAAAAAAAAAAATTCTGAAAGGTTTTTCAATATTTACTTAATGCGTAAAAATACTGAACGTTATTATTTTTCATATTATTTTATATATATATATATATATATATTATATAGTTTATATATATATATATATATATATAATATATATATATATATATAATATATATATATATAAAATATATATATGTATTATATAGTCTGTGTATGTGTGTATAGTTGTGTAGGTGTGTGTGTGTCTGTGTGGTGTGTGTGTGTTTTTGATAAATTGTTATACGTGACCAAAAGTTTTATAATTTATAACTTGCTTTGAAAAATTAGCAATTTTTTTTATTTAGATTGAATTAGCATTAATTTAATTTATAATTTTTTCCCCCAATGCAATGAAATTCAAACCTGCCAAACAACTTGAAAATGTTTTATTTTTTACAACGAAAAGTCACAACACAAATGTCTGAAATATTTAAGCTCAATCAGAACCTATCGAAATCATTCCGCTTAAAGCAAACAGATATATAATAAATTAGCAACTAGCATTGCTCGTCCCCAGAGCCACATCAATGTACTCCATTTCACAGCCGTAATATGAGAATTTTCTCAAAACTAGGTGTAATTTATTGATCAAACGTTATTTGGTTACAACTACACACCTCTCAATTTTTTATTTCATTTTCATGTTTTAATAATGTCAAATTTGTATCACGATCAAAGATGAATTAAGTTTTAATTTAAAGAACTTCAATATCGTACTTGATACTGCAAAAGGTCTTATGTACCGAATATGAAATTGTTGTGTCTTTGTGCATATGTATTTAAAGCAACCAGTTATACATCTTATTATGCACCAATGTACAACAATTTCACTTTCCATACATTCAACCTTTTGCTGTATCAATGCCGATATATTCTTTTCACAGTTCAAAGGGGCACTGTAGGGCAAGTCTACGGTTCGAATCAGGGACATTGTAGGGCAAGTCTACAGATCAAATCTAGGAATCGAAAAAGTGACTTTCATCAAGCAAGTTAGATTCATTAAAAATATATTTTATACAACTTTACTTTCTAATATTTTAAGCACCTACGACCTTTTTGAAGTGTTTTAGGATTTTCATTCACTTCTTTACTTAGTTTCAATGAAATGAATATTTAAAAGAGTAATATCTGTGTAATAATATGGGATAATATGAATATATTATTATTATTATTATTATTATTATTATTATTATTATTATTATTATTATTATTATTATTATTATTATTATTATTATTATTATTATTATTATTATTATTATTATTATTATTAATAATTATTATAAAATTATATTATTATTATTATTATTATTGTTTTTTTATTATTATTATTATTTTAATTGCTAATTATTATTATTATTAATTATTATTTATTATTGATTTCTAAGTTTAATCTTTTTAATCATAGTATATTATTATATTATTATTATTATTATTATAATTATTATTATTATTATTATTATTATTATTATTATTATTATTTTTATTATTTATTATTATTATTATTATTATTATTATTATTATTATTAATTTATTATTATTATATAATTCATCTATATTGATCGTAGGAAAAATTAGTTAATGACAAATTCAGAAACATTTTAGACAAACATAAAGAAAGAAAAAATGCCACAAAATATTACCAAGCAAAACCAAAAAGAAAAGATAAATATATAATAATAAATAAAAAAAAAACGAAAAAAAAACAAATAAGAAAAAAAACAAGAAAAAAAAACAAATATTTAGTTTTTGATCTGGCTTGGAGGATATTTTTATAGCGATTAATTAAGCTTATTTATCTTTGCCTTTCTCAGGACAAAGACAAATAAGCTTTTGTACAGTTTTTAATTGGGATTCTCATCCGGAAAAAAAAATTATATATATATATATATATATATATATATAAATATATAATATATATATATATATATATATATATATATATATATATATATATAATATATATATATATATATATATATATATATATATATATATATATATATATATATATATATATAGTATATATATATATATATATATATATATATATAAATATATATTATATATATATATATATATTAGCCAAAAAAATTGGGCAATTTTTACTTTTATTTGTACCAGTTCAAATGACAGGAATTATAACTACAATAGTAGAAGCTGAAGAAGAAATTTTAGAATTTGAAATTTATTTTCCATTCTTTCAACTCTTCTATTCACTAACGTAAAATATTTATTGAATAATTTCACAACTTTGTTTTTTAGCTTATTTCATTTGAACATTTATTATTTTGTGTTTTGTTTTAAAAAAGGGTTTAAATAAGGCGTTTGTTTAAAGCATAACATTGAAAAATCTTTCCATTTGTTTTTTGACACGAAATTTAATCTTAATGAGCTAAAATTGAAGTGAAAATTTAATAATATAGATACTAAAAATAATTAATCAATAGAATCATAGAATAAATTGAACTGTTTACGTATAATCGTTCGTCCCTACTTAAAAACAGTTGGTCACCTTCAAATGTCCTTGGAAATAATAATAATAATAATAATATAATAATAATAATAATAATAATAATATTATTATAATTAATTAATAATAATAATAATAATAATAATAATAATAATAATAATAAATAATAATAATAATTAATAATAATAATAATAATAACTGATAATCGTTTTTGGAATGGTTCATGAATCTCATTATAATAATAATGTTAGATAATAATAATAATCAATAATAATAATAATAATATATAATAATAATTAATAATAATAAATATAATAATAATTAATAATAATAAATTCTGAGAAGTGGACATTGATTTTTTCTTCTTGAGAAGTTAGATGTAGTATTTCTGTTGTGGCATTTTTATAAGATACTTTTTTGACACATTTGTGAAATTACTTTTTATATAGTATAAATTTTAAAATTTTTTTTTGGGCTATTACAACGTTTTATTATATGTGGAACTATTAACAAAATATTTCATAGCCGTTCCCACAAATAATTTCATTCTGCCTGAAGATGCCTCGAGTTCGGAGGCGAAAAATTGCAACAATATACAAGTCTTCAACAAAGCTCTTAAGCCCTGAAGAAATGATCTCGACAGGAATGGTTTTCTTCTTAGCTTTCAAAGGAAAGAGAATTCGACGAAGCGACTCTGAGAGAAAGGTCAGACGCTCTTACCTTTGAACCTCCAGGATGGCTGTAAGCCCCCTACTTTAGAGTTTTTCGGACTTACGGACAACCTTTCTGAGAAGTGGACATGATTTTTTCTTCTGGAGAAGTTTAGATGTAGTATTTTCTGTTGTGTCTTTTTATAGAACTTTTTTGACACATTTGTGAAGTTACTTTATATGTTAAATTTTAAATTTTTTTTTTTTGGCTATTACATCGTTTTATTATATGTGGAACTATTAACAAAATAATAATAATAATAATAATAATAATAATAATAAATAATAAAAATAATTCATAGTAATTAATAATAATAATAAATAATAATAATAATAATAATAATAATAATAATAATAATAATAATAATAATAATAATAATAATAATAATAATAATAATAATAATAATAATAATAATAATAATAATAATTAATAATAATAATAAATAATTAATATTAAAAATAATATAAGTATAATAATAATAAAAATACTAATAATAATAATAAAAATAATAATAATAATAATAATATAATAATAATAATAATAATAATAATAATAATAATAATAATAATAATAATAATAATTATAATGGCGATATTTTTATATTATTATTAGTGGTTAATATTACTAAGATAACAATAGTTTGTTAGTTCTTTAATATTAGTGATAAAAATTTTATTATAAAATAATTATTTATCATTAGCAATAAAATTTAGCTCATTTCGTCTGCCGAAGCACAATATATATATATATATATATATATTTATATATATATATATATATATATATATATATATATATATGATATATATATATATATATATATATATTTCAAAATACTTAAAATTTATATAGATTTATACATATTTATATATATATACTAGTAAGATATATATATTCTATATTATATAATATATATATATATATATATATATATATATATATATATATATATATAATATATATATAATAATTTATATATATATATATATATATATATATAATATATATATATACATATATATATATATATATATATATATATATATATATATATATATATATATATATATATATATATATATTATATATATATATATATATATATATATATGTATATATATATATATATATATATATATATATATATATATATATATATTATATATATATATTATATATTATAGTATATATATATATGATATATATATATATATATATATTATATATATATATATATATATTATATATATAAATAATAAAAATCACCCTCAGCCAATAAAGAGAAAATCAGAATAAACTAAGGTCAATAAATATAGTAGAGAAAGAAGTAAAAAATGGAAAGAAACACCACGGCACGCACACCCCCCACAAAGTGGACGAAAGAAAAAAAAAAGGCCAAGAGCAACAAACTAAGAAATATAATAATATATAGTAACCAAGAACGAATAAATCAATCAGGGCGGAAACCTCCACTAGTATAAAAAGAATGTAAATAAAAAGAAACTAAGTATATATAATAATACAGATAAAAAATATACGACGGATAAATAGTAAAATAGACCGAAGAGTTATACATAAGACGTAAGATATAACACAAGTATCCTATAACCCACCGAATACATAACAACATAAACGGATAATAAGAAAAGAAGTAGAAAACGAATACAGTCGATAATACTCTGACTATAACAAACCTCTATAAAACTATATAAAAACAAAAATAGAAATAATAATATAAATTAAGATAATAAATTAATAATAAAATAAAAATTTATCAACAAACAGTTATATTAAATTAACAATGCTAACCAACCACCAATTAATAAAGAAAATGATAAATGAATATTTATATAGTAAGGGGTATATAAATATATAAGAAGGGATATAGAGTAAGAATGGATAGAGAATAGATAAGAAGAAGAGATAGATATAGATAATCAATATATATAATATTATATAATAATATATATATATAGTAAAATATATAGTAATTAGATGATAATATATTATAAATCGTCTGCAAAATCAAGATAACTAGATAATAATTAATAAAAATATTTGAGACACGATAGTTATTTTTATATGCTAAAGATTTAATTATAATAGATAATAATCGAAGTAAATTATAAGAGATTGAATCAGACTTCTCTCTCGTCTCATCTCATACTCTCTCTCTCCGTCTCTCTGCGTCTCTCCATCCTCTCGCTCTCCCTTTCTCTCTTTTATGAGTCAAACCACCGATCCGTATATATTCTTATTCTCTAGTCGTTCGAGCATTACCCGCAAGGGTCTCAGCTCCGCGTGCCTGTATGCTGCCTCTTGTAACTGTGTATGTTGTCCAACTCTCCGCTCAAATACATCAAAATGACCGTCGAAATATTCTCTAAAATGACTCTTTCCTCCTGTAGGGCACATCCTGACCCTTCAGCAAAGGATAGAAAAGGTTCACGCTTCTTTCCGTATTTACCTTTCATTTCGGCGACATCTTCCCCTTCTCCTCCCCTATTTCCTAACACACTTTCTAAATACTTAAATCTTTCTACCTTTTCCATGTTATTTCCTTCTACCTGGATATTTAAACCTTTCCTATATCTCTCTCTGTTTACTCTCACAACCACCGTTTTCTCCTTTTCATCTTATTCATTTTCAGGTCACTCTCCTCGAAACACATACTTCACCTTTCAAGTCCTTCTTCCATAATATATATGGGCTTAAATTTCAGATGATTCTGATTAAACTATTTGATGACCAATATTGCTAAAGTTTGTTATTAATTACACTGTTCAACAAAGAATTTGTCAAAAGACAAAAAATATCTGTTTCTTACATGTTTTTCAGGGAGAATTTAAAAATCGAATTGGTTTCTGTCTGTCAGATCCAGGTTTGATACTATTTACATGTAAACATGTTAAAAATTGCAATAATAAATAATTTTTCCCGTGTACAGAGAAAAACCGGTTGGAATATCCAAAAAGATAATGTAAATAAAATAAGCGTATCTTGCCCAAAAATATATGCTGTGAAAATTTCAATTTTTTAAATAATAAAATAAAATAAAAAAAAAAAGATACAGCGGTTTTTCATTTATAATGTGGGAACAAAATTTTTAATTTTTTTTAGTTTTCTAGTGATTGGCGGCAAAACTAGACCTTATATAGACAAACACCAATATAATTTTTGGATTCAGCGCAAAAAACTACATAAGAAACAAGTCCTAAATACGTAACAAAAATTTGTTCCCCAGTTATTATTATTATTATTATTATTATTATTATTATTATTATTATTATTATTATTATTATTATTATTATTATTATTATTATTATTATTATTATTATTATTATTATTATTATTATTATTATTATTATTATTATTATTATTATTATTATTATTATACTGGAACAAATTTTTATTGACCTGTGTATAAGACTTCTTTCTTATGTAGTTTTTTGAGCTGAATCCAAAAATTATATTGGTGTTTGTCTACAAAGTCCAGTTTTGCCGCCATTCATATGAAAACTAAAGAAATGGAAAAAAAATTTTTTTTTACCATTTCATAAATGAAAAAACCGCTATATATTTTTTTATTATTATTTGTCTTTTCAGTTTAAAATTCTCACAGCATATTTACTTGGACAAGACACACACACACACACACCCACACACACACACCTACACACCTACACACCTTACACACACATACACACACACATTTTATTTAGATATTTTGTTTGTGTACAAAATCGTTTTGTCTTTGTTCACGGGCTAAAAAATTTTTTTTGCAATTTTTTCCATGTTTACAAGTGAGTAGTGTCAAAACTGGAGGCGACAGGCAAACAACCAATACGATTTTAGAATTCAGCGCAACAAAATACATAAGGAACAAGTATCAGATCATAAACAACAGAAAAAAATGTAAAATTTGTTAAACAGTGTTGTTAGATATCGCCATTTGCCCTTACTACATATTTGCAATTCTTGTGAGGTGTTTCAAATAGCAACTCTTTGAGACATTATCTGTGAGGTGTATCATATAGCATCTCTGCTTCACTATCTGTGAGGTGTGACATTACCTGAGGTACTTCACTTAGCATCTCTTTACGACTTTACATGTGAGGTGCTTTATATATCATCCTTTTTACGGTTTAACTGTAAAATTGCTTTCAAGTACATTTTTGTGACTTTACTGTGGAGGTGCTTTTCATAAAACTTCGTTGAATATTACCTGTGGAAGTGTTTATTATGGCATTTCATTGTGTATCAGTACTTGTGAGCTAGCCATCAAAGTACTTCCTCGTGGTGTTACCTGTGAGATGCTCATATAGCATTTCTTTGCCGACATTACGGTCAAGCGTGGGATTCATATAGCACTTTTTGCGACTTTACCGTGGAGGTGCTTTCATAGTATTTCTTCGTAATATTACCTGTGAGATGTTTCATATAGCATCTCTTCGCGACATTAAGTATGAAGTGCTTCATAGTACTTATTTGTGATATTACATGTTAGGTGCTTCATATGGTATCTCTTTACCACTTTACCTGTCAGGTGTTTCATAGTACTTTGCGACTTTACCTGTGAGGTGCTTCATAGTACTTGTTTGTGACTTTATCTGGGATGTTTTTCATATAACAGCTCTTTTGAACAGTTTTAACTACAGGGTAGATATTTTTTATAGAGTCAAGCCTCTTTGAACAGTTTCGATTACAGAGTGACTCTTCTTCTTTGAATAATTTGTTATAGGGATGATGGTCTTTTCATGTAAATTCATCCTTTATTATTTAATAATTATTAATTTTAGTGTGTAACTTGATTTAGGATTTACGGATTGGGTTCTTGCGTGGCTAAGTTTCCACGTGTGGTAGTATACGCGTTTCAAGTTTCTATAACAAGTACTCTTCTAGTACTCTTTAAGTACTATTCTACACGTAAAATGTTAATTGTTTGAAATCTCATATTTAAACATTAATAGCTCCCATCATTTTGAGTGTTTTCTTTAGGGCACAGTCTCATTCACTGTTCTGACTATCACTTTCTGGTCGAATTGTAGCTTGCAGAATCTATCACTCTTCTTGCGGCGAATGCAATAATCGGTGGTCTTAGACACGTGCGGTAGAGGATGTGTGGATCAAATTCAGTTATATTTAAACATAATGATTGGATACTCTCTATTGCCGGTGAGGAGAAGAACTATCTTTGTAATTTAGGATTTATTGCGATTCTACTCATACCAGTCTGCGTATATAGGATTAATAGGGAATCTAGGGCAGGTGTTAGTGATATCTGGTGTTGGTGGTAAGTTTCTGAATTAGATTCAAAATGTATCGTCTCATACTGACGAATAGTTGATAAGCGTGTGGTAAGAAAAAATAGAGTTCGACACAACATGACTTATTTTATGTCAATAGCGGAGTGCTGATCTTCTTCAGGCTATGTGGTATGTCTCTTTGCTTATTTAATTTGTATATATTATGAGGTTATGATAGATTAGAGGTAGGGGTGACAAGGTATAGTTAGAATGATGATGGAGAATTGGATGAGAGTGGAGGATGTCCTACCTATTAAATGCGGATATTGGTTTTGTGTGGCGAATTCTGAAGAGAGTTTGAGAGGACTAGTACGAGAGATTTCTCGGTTATGGTGTTGTATACGAAAAGGGTTTGAAAGTAATCTACTCGTAACGTATATGAAGTAATGAGTTATGGTTGTGATGTGAGGACAGACTCAGTGTGAAGTTATGTTAGAATGGTGAGCAGTCTGGAAAAAGTGTCTGAAATTTAAATATTTGTAGGATGTGTTCAACAAACAGGGAGGCGGATGATTCGCCAGAGTGTGTAGGAAAATTGTGAATGTAGCACTAAGGTGGCTGGTGCAGTTAAATCGTAGGTGAATGTTAAGGGACTAAGTGTTGTTTGTGTGCGCTAGGTAGTCTTACATGAGGGTATGTTTGTTACCTGTGTGTATAATAAGTAGTGGGACTATGGTCTGGAATAAGGGTATAGATCTATAAGTACCATGTGTTCAGATGGAAAATCTGAGGGGCGTTGTTAGGTGTGAAAGAAATGATAAATGAGGAATGAAACGTATTAGAAAGTTGTTTGGTGTGGAGATCGGGAATTAAATTGAGATAATAACATTGATATACGTCTTTGAGATGGATTTGTGTCAAATGTTGGAAAGCGGATACGGATGACAGATCGGTCCGGTTAACGGATGAATAGTGGTAAGTCTGTGTTGTGGCAATTCGATCCGGAGTGGGAGACAGCAGAAAAATGGATATAGATGTGAGAAAGGAATGCCTGGAAGAAGATAAATGTTAGTTTGAGCAATGGCGAGAAGAATCGTAGGGTATAATACTGGAAAGTGAATGGTGGGTTTTGTGAGGTAAGGTTATGGTTGATAACCACCTGTGCGCAAGGAAGTATAAAACTCGAACATTGACGAGAGGTCATAGTTGAGGTTCAATCGCGGTCCCGTGAAGTTCTAGGTGGATTTTTCTGACTGTCACGAGTTTCTCACTAAATTGTATAAAGGGGGCAGTAAGAATGGGCTTTCTTTTCTAAACTTGCTTTGCATATTTTTCTATCACTAATTTTTATGTATTCCTGGTAATATGTTACGCACTCTTTGCCTGCCAGTCCTTGGGGATAGATGGGTTGGTGAATGATGATGATGCGATGATGATGATGATTGATGATGATGAGGATGATGATGATGATTGATGATATATATATATAGTATTTATAATATTTTGATTTAAAAAATAAAATATATATATATATAAACTATATAATTGTATTATATATATATATATATAATATATATATATATATATATATATATTATATATGCAAGTTATATTCAGTATAAGTACGTGATGACTTGTTACTTGTACGCTGTACTTGATATAACCATGATATTTGTACTTGTAACTGATATTGAATCAAATTCTAGAGTACTTGTACTTGTACTTGAACAATTCTAGTGAGTACTTATACTCTGTACTATGAAAAAATGTACTTCTGAATCTCAACCCTTGTATCATATATAAAAATAATTAAATCATAAATTGGGCTTATATATATATAAATATATATATATATAGTTATAGTAATAATATAAATATATTTTATAATATAATAATATAATATTATATAGTATATTATATTGTTAGTTATAATAGTATATATGATATATATATAAATAATAATAAGTATATAATATATATTAGTTATATTATATATATATATATGCCTAATTTATTTCGAGTTAGTGAGGTATATAAACATACATATATAAGATAATTTAAAAAAGTTAATTATTTAACTTATCAGTATATATATATTATTGTATATATATATATTATATATATATATAATATATATATTATATTATTATATATTATATATATATTATTATATATTATATATATTAATATTATATATATATATATATAGTATATATATATATATGATATAGTAGTACCGTAATAATATATAAGTATATATATAATATATAATATTAAAATAGATACTCACGTATATATATATATACATATATATATAGGTATATATATATTATATATATATATATATATATATATATATATTATATATATATATATAATATATATATATATATATATATATAATATATATATATATAATTATTACATAAACCAATAGCGAGAACCGCTGAGTTTATAATATATGCGTCATAAAATACACAACAAAAAGATATATGAACAAACAGTGAGGGTGCGTCCATGAATCCCTAGGGTGAATTTTTTTACTGCGACGAGTTCTCACTAAAAAATATAAAGGGAGCGGTAAGACTGAACTGAATACTACACACTTTCCTTCATTACCTTACCACCCTATTGGAAATAAAAGTAAAGAATAAAAAGTAAATAAAAAGTGAGAGAGAGTGATAATACATAATAATAATATAATTAATTAATAATTAATTAATAATTTAATTAGATCTGAATAATCTTTTTAAATAATAATGTAATAATGAAGAGATAATAAATAGATACAATATATAATTCAATATTATAAAGGATTAATTATCTAAAATAAAAATGTATAATATAACAAAAATAGTATATTATGTAAGAATACTAATATATATAACTAAATAGCATATAAATTAATAATAACATTATTATGAACACCATAATAATAATAATAATAATAATATTAATATAATAATAATTAAATAATAGTCAAATACTAAACTGACTTTAATATACCTGACTTACTACTAACTACTAATTTGATATAATTAAACTAAATTGGTACTACCGCCATTTAATACAAATACTACTACCACAAATATTTATGCATAATTTGTGAAAATATAATAAAAGTCCATTATATATAATAATAATCAATCATAATAATAATTATTGATTATTATAATATAATAGATATTCTAATTAATGAATAAAAATAATAATATCTCATAGTAAACATAATAATACCACGGATACATCACACATGATCAAACCTATACTATACACATATTAATAAAACTATAACAAAAGTGAAAAATATAATAAATATTAAATATAAAAATAACAAAGTTGCAGTGGTCTGATTTAATAGATTTTTTTTCATGGAAAGGAAATATTTAGATTTCCGTATCTCCAAAATTTGGACAACTTTTTCTTCTTTTATTTTGCCCTAATTTCTTTACTAATCTTTTAATCTCAGTTTAGTTGCATGAAGTATGTATCGTTCCAGGTTTTGGAGTGAATAGGTCAGCGCGGGGATTGAGTCTGAATGAAATATTTAAATTTTCCCGTAACTCCAAAATATGGGAAACTTTCCAAATATTGATTAATCATATATGAAATGCTTACTAATTTATTAATAAAATGGCATTAGCCATGAAGTCTGTATTGTTCCAGGTTTTTGGAGAAATAGGTAGCGATAGATTTTTTTTCTGGAACGAAAATACTTAGATTTCCCTAAATAATCCAAAATTTGGAAAACTTTCCAAATATTCGGTATCATAATATGAAATTCTTACTAATCTTATTAATAAATGGCTTTAGCATGAAGTCTGTATCGTTCCAAGTTTTGGAGTATTAGGTAGCGATAGATTTTTTTTCCTGGAACGAAAATATGTTAAATACCGTAACTCCAGTTCTTTTTATTAATACTTCTTAATATTATCAAAATATGTTAAAATTCCCTTACATCATTTATTCACAAATATTATGGCGTTTAGCTATATGAAGTCTGTAATCGATTTCTCTATTCGAGGTTTTTTAGAGAAGTAAATAGGTAGGGACGATAGATTTTTTTTGGTACGGAAAAAAAATATGTATTAATTTATCAATATGGAATCATTTTTCTACAACATTTTCCTTGCTTGATTATATAATTTTAGAACTGTTTACTAAATTATTGAACTATGATAAGGTATATAGAGTGGCCATTTTTTCATTTTTTGCTTTTTTTAGGCCTTTAAGCAATTCCCATTGTTTTATTTTCCTCGGTACGTTTAAAATATTTTAGAATTCGTTCATAATATATAAAATTTGGGAAACTTTACAAAATAAAATGGTTATCGGAATCCAAAACTCCTCTTTATTTTTTTTATAGTATGGCGGTAGCATGAAGCCTGTAAAATTCTGATTCCATAGTTTTGGAGTAATATGGGGTAGCGATAGATTGTTTTTTGGAACAGGAAAATCTTAGATTTTCCCTAACTATAAAATTGTGGAAAACCTTTCCCAAATATCGTTATAAGATATCTAATCCTTACTAATTTATTAACCCTTTACCCGCCAGCATGAAAACTTTATCGTTCCAGGTTTTGGAGTAATAGTTAAGCGATAAATTATGTACTGTTAAAGGGAAGCATTTTAAATATTCAAAAGCGGAAGGAGGTATTGAAAACTTTTCCAAATTTCATTTTCAATACAGATTTCATTCTATTTTTACACTTTTATACCAATATGTAAAATTTATTCTATAAAATCTTCCAACATCTTGGAGTAATAGGTTGCGATAGATTGTTTTCTGGAACGAAAATACTTGAGTATTCATTAATCTAAAATCGATAATACGTTTCAAAATTCACAATATCATTATGCATATCTGAAATTCTCACATATAATTTAAAAAATATAAAATTGCTTTAGCATGAAGTTTTGTGTACTGTATCTGACGATGTTTGGGGTAATGAGGTAGCGATAGATTTTTTTTCTGGCAGAGAACATGATCTTATAGATTTCGCTAAACTCAAGAGAGTGAAATTTGAAACTTTCCAAATATCGTTATCATATCTGAAATTCTTACTGAACTATTAAAATAAAATTGTCGTTGCATTAAGGTTTTTTCTGTATTCGTTCCACGTCTTTGGCCAGATACAATAGGACAGCGATGCAATTAATACTTCCCTGGATAATACTATATTTAGATTCACGCTAGAATCTCGAAATACTTTGGAAACTTTAAAAAGATTTTACAATTACTAAAAATGTTCAAGACTAAGCGTTCTTAATAAATTCATTAATTAAAATGGGAGTGACATGAAGTCTGTATTGTTCCAGGTTTTGGAGTAATAGGTAGCCAAATAGATTTTTTTTCTGGAATGAAAATATTTTAGATTCCCCTAACTCTCAAAATTTTATGGAAAACTTTCCAAATTGTATCAATATCCTGAAATTCTTAACTAATATTATTAATTAAAATGGTAATGGAAAGCATTCTGAATGATCCCAGGTTTTGGAGTAATAGGTAGCGATAGAATTTTTTTCATTTTTGTGAGAACAAGATAAATATTTGAGATTTCCGCTAAATACAATCCGAAAATTTGGAAAAAACTTTCCAAATATTTCATTATATGATCATGACAAAATTCATTACAATAATGTTATTAAATAATAATAATAGCGTTAGCATGAAGTTTGTATCGTTCCAGGTTTTGGAAGTAAATAGGATAGCGAGATGCCTTTATTTTACTGGAGACGAAAAATAACTATAGATTTAACAAATAACTAAGCCAAGGAATTTGGGAAACTTTCCAAATTTCGTTTTTATGCACATATGTGACATCGTTACTAATTTATTAATAAAATGGCGTGTAAGCATGAAGTCTGTATGAGTTTCACAGATGTTTTATGGATGTTAAATAGGTAGCGAAGAAGTCATGTTTAATATTTTTTAGTTGGAATTACTGAATTAAATTATATAATTTTTATAATATAGTCAGAGCTGGTTAGATATCCGAAGCATCCGGTAGTTTGGTATACTATTTCACAGGTTATCATATCTTGAAATTCTCAGTAACTGGATGACAAACGTTTGAGGTTTGCATGAAGCTTATAATGTATCTGTTACGCAGGTTTTGGGAGTAAACAGGTAGCGACTAACATGGTACTCCATGCGAACGTGAATCTACTTTAAATATAATTACCGCAAAACCTATTATATATATCTCAAATTTTGGAAAATAACATTTGGCTAATATCGTTTATCTAATAATAAAAAATTAATTTGGTGACATAATGATATTTTGACATAAAATTAGAGCGTTTTTAAGCATAGTAATAAGTTTGTTATTCGTGTTTTCCATATCGTGGTATTTGTAGTAGATAAGGGGCTGCGAGTAGTTAGATTATTTTTCTAAGGAACTGTATTAATTATAAAAGTAGATAGATTATTTCTAAATTAAGACTTCTATACGAAAAATTTTGGGAAAACTTTCCAAGATATTTATTGTTATAATTGTATGAAATATCTTGTTGCTAAATGGTTAATTAATAAAAAATGGCGTTTCATACTGACATGAATAATACTGTATATATCAGTTTCCACAAATTATTATTTTTAAGTTTTGAGAGTAATAGGTTTGTGATAATATATTATATTACTTAGTAATTATATATATATATATAATAATAATTACTATATTATCTATTAATAATATATATATATATATAATATATTTAGTATAGTAATTACTATTATTTATTATATGTATTGATATTGTATATATTCATAATTATGATAGTTAAAAAATGAATAGGTGAGATGCCCTTATTTAGTAAGTTTTCGTTGACCGATGCGTAAAGGTATTGTATTTATATTATATATATATAAATATATTAGTATATATGTTAATATAGTATATGTATTAATATTATATATATATATAATGAGATATTAATTTATGTATATTAATTATATATTATTATATATAATATATTATAATTTTAATATTATAATTTAAATATATATAAAGTATTATAATATATTTAAATATTTATATTAAATAATACTTATATAATTTTATAATAACCAACTGATTACTTTTAAATATAATATTAATAATATATATTAGTATATAATATATTAATATAGTATTAATAATAACAAAATTTTAGAAAATTTAAATAAAAATGAAATTGTTTATATATTCTGAGAATTCTTACTAATTATTTAAAATAAGAGGCAGTTAGCATGAAGACAACTGCATGTTCCGTCTGAATTTTAAACTAATGAAAGGAGAAAGTTTTTTTTCTCCCCCCCCCTTGAAAAGGAACGAAAATACTTAGTTTTCCCTAAATATATATAATTTTATGGAAAACTTTCCAAATATCGTTATGAATATCTTAAATCTTACTGTATTTATTAATAAAATGGGCATTAGCGAAGAATAAAAACTGTATGTTCCAGGGTTTTGGAAGTATTAGAATGTAGCGATAATAGATTTTTTTTGGAAAGCGAAATATATTTTAAGATTTACCCAATACCCTAAATCCAAAATTTGGAAAACTTTCCAAATATCGTTATCACTCTAATTTACTTACTAATTTATTAAATAAATGTCGGTATCAACAGGAGAGCTTAATTAATCGTTCCTATTTATAGCAATTTCAGGGTTAAAAAGTTAATGCGGATTTCATTTAGTTCCTGCTTTGTAGCCCCCAGTAAGGGTAATTTTTACCCTTAAAATAAAATTAAAAAATTTGAAAACTTTTCCAAAATAAAAATTATCCATATCATTAAAGTTCTTACCTTAATTTTTTTAAATAAATATGTGAGTTAGCATGAAGCCTTAGTATGTTCAGGTTTTGGAGTAGTATTATGGTCTGCATAGATATGAGATTTTTTTGTTTCTGGAACGAAAATAACTTTGAGATTCCCTAACTATAAAGATTTGGAAAACTTTATCCGTAATATCTGTTATCTAATAATCTTTAAATTCTTACTAATTTATTTAGCAATAAAATTGGCGTTAGCATGAGATATATTACTTTATTATAAAAGTATTAAGTCGTTTTTATGGGTAGATAACATAGTTAGGAGCGCATTTGATTTTTTTTCTGGAAAACGAAATTTTTTAGATTTTCCCTTGCTTAATTGTCACTGTATGATAATTTAGTTTTTGGAAATGTTTTCCAATTCCAATACATTTGGAAACTTATACAAATGCGTTATGAAGTGAATATTCTTACTGACTTATTATAATAAAATGGGTTAGCTAAGTAAAGCCTGTATCGTTCCAATGGTTTCTTTGGAGTTAATAGTAGACGATAGATTTTTTTCTAGGAAACGAAAAACTACTTAGAATTTTCCCTAAATAAAATTAGCGAAGCAAAAATTCTAAATATTCAGTTATTCAAATTTCGTTAATAATCTGTAAATTTCGTTACTAATTGAATAAAATTTTATTATACAATGGGCCGTTAGTACCATGTAACGTCGGGTATTCGTGTCCAGGTTTTGGGAGTAATAGGGTAGCGAGCACCTTTTTTTTTATTTCTGGGACGAAAAATTTTCTAGATTTCCCCCTAAATAAATCAAAATTTGGAAACTTTTTCAAAATATTGTTTTCATTATCTGAAACTTTCTTACTAATTTATTAAAAAATGCGTTAGCATGAAGTCTGTATCTTTCCAGGTTTTGGAGTAATAGGTAGGAAAACAGTTTTTTTTTCAATGAACGAAAATATTTAGATTTCCCTAAATAAATCCAAAATTTGGAAATCTTTCAAATTATTGTTATCATATCTTAAATTCTACACACAACCCTGGAAACTAATGTTTCACTCTCTTTTTTTAACATAAAGATGCCTTAGCATGAAGCCTGTAGTTCCAGGTTTTGGAGTAATTGTAGCGATAGATTTTTTTTCTGGAACGAAAATACTTAGATTTCCCTAACTATAAAATTTTGAAAGACTTTCCAAATGACCCTCCTAACAGCAAACTAAATTCTTACAATTTAATAATAAATATGGCGTTAGCATGAAAAAGCTTTATCTTCAGGTTTTTGGAGTAATAAGTTAGCGATTTGATTTAATTCCAGTCACTTATATACTCGAAATTTTTTAGATTTCCTTAACTGTGCACCAATAATTTGGAAAAATTTTCCCCAAATATGTTATATATCTGAAATTCTTACTAATTTAGTTAATAAACATGGCGTTTGAAGAATGAAGGGCCTGTATGCTGTATCCAGAAATTTGGAGTAATAGGTTAGCGGATAGATTTTTATCTTTTTCTGGGAACGAAAATAGCTTAGATTTCCCTAAATAAATCCAAAAATTTTTTGGAGTAAAATTTCCAAATAATCATTATCCATATCGTGAATTGCTTACTAATTTAAATAAAGACTATTTGGCCGTTAAAGCCCAATGCAGTCTTGTGTTGTGTGTATCGTTCCAGTTTTTGGAGTAATAGGTAGCGGTGTAGATAGAATTTTTTTCCAGGAAACGTTGTGAAATAGCTTCGATTTCCCTAATAAGATCCAAAATTCTTTGAATAAACTTTCCCGAATATTATTGCTTATGCACATACTCTTGAAATTCTAACTACTTAATTAATAAACGAATGGCGTTAGCTGATGAA
>JABUQX010080135.1:0-32873 GCA_015478945.1 Trachelipus rathkii
AGGTTGTTATGTATCTCATTAACTATGATAAGCTATATTATGGCGCGTTTATCTAAATAATAATTACATAAATATTGAACAAAATATAACAATTTACAAGAATAAATTATCTGTATATATTTAGAGCAACAAACTCTTACTAATCAGATTTAATACTCATTTCTACTTTTTGTCTTATTTTGATAATGAGTATTCTCAATGAATCATCTACTTTTATTTTATTTTATTCAATACATTTTGATCATTTAAATAGTTAGTTAATAAAGACTCCATTTTATTTTACCCATTTAACAATTTTTCTTATTTCTTATATGCTCTCGAGAAATTTATCAGGGTATATAAAAATAATTCGTTATCTCTATAGACAATACAGAGTATTACTATAAATATATATGATGAAATAAAAAAAAATAAAAGCTTCAAATTTCAGAATTTAACATACATCCTTCATTTCTTTGTTATTTTCTCAATTATTCGATTAGCAATATATCTCAAAACTAGATGAAAAATATTGCCATTAGATGTGTACAGTATGAAAACAACACGAAATGATATGTAAATATGTACGCACTTGAATGTCATAAAAGAGTCAAATATAATAGAAACATTACTCGTTTATACTACTGTAAAGATAAATAATGTCGGCTTTATCTCAATAATATTTAGATAGATAGTATAGCAAATTTACTAGAATGAACAACTTTATATATTTTCAAGGATGAACATATAGAAATACTAACTCCGATTAAAAACTCAAATTTGAGGATCACATTACACAAACAATACTTTCAAAATATGTTCGTATATATATATAAGTGTGTGTAAATATAATAGAAACAAATTTAAATATATACATGAGTTTACCTTTCATTAAAAATATGCGTATACTTTGTAGACATCAATGTGTTATTTAACACAATTGAGGATATAGATAGTAAAAATGAACAGTATGACTTGTTGTTGGAGAGATGTGTAAAGGATATAGGTTATGTTTTTAACTTAAAGAGAATTTTAGCAGAGAGAGCATGAGATTGTAGATATATAGTGTGGTTTAGCTCTATATTAAAATCTTAAGGTTGGTATTAATATGATGTACTACCATTTCATTAAAAAAACATAAGTCAAATTTTAATGGATTCAAGCGCGAACAGTAAAAGCCCTACAATGTGATCAATCAAAATTCCGCTTTTCTGCTTTTTTAGTACAGACAACTTCTCGTTCTCACATCTTTCCAATCGACAACAACACTACTTTATTCATTGTGTCACCAAAATGCTGATCCAACAAAGTCCCCTCGGTAAGTACTTACTCTTTACTTTTAGATAAAAGAAATTTAACCCAAAATATTAGATTTTATATATAGTATAATATTATAAATAAGGGAAAAATTTGATACAGCCTACTCACTCTTATTACGAGTTTGGCGCAATTATATTGTACGATATGATTGTTAAATATTGTATAAATGCCAAAATAATGGCGTTAATTTAGAAGTATAGAAATTTTTTTATTAAACGGTTTTCACTAATGAAAATTTGGTATATAAAAAACAAATATTGAAATTATCATTAAAAAAGTATCGGCAGGCATTTTGTGATAAAAAACATATTTTAAATATAAAACACTTCGCTTTATCTTGGACTATAATATTGAAACATTGCCAATTTCATGAGTCGTTCTAAACACATTTGACTTCTTATTCCATAAATGATGCTGGAAACATACCAGTATTCCCAACCGACATATTCTCTTAATTCTTTAAGAGTTTTATCCATACTTAATTTCATAGAATGATATGAAAGATGTTCACTTAGGAGATCCGAACCAATTATATCGTAAATATGTTAATATTTTCTAATTCACAGCTTATTCACCTTAAACTTTCCTGTTTGTACCATGATCGATTAACCAAAATTAAAGCACATAGAATAGGACATGTAATTGTTAGATATCTTAATAATCATTATGGTGGTATCTTTCTTCATATAACATAAGTATTCTTAAATGCCTCCCTAGGTACCTTGACCCGTCTCTCACTCTCCGTGGGTTACTATGATGAAATATATATTGGCTCTACTTATTTGAAAAATTTATATTCAATTATATCATCTACCATAAGTCTTAACCTTCTTCTCTACGCACGCACTCCTCGTTTGTTATAATATCGATTGTTAATAAAAGACTGACTGGTTTCATATTATTTTTGATACAAATATGTGAGAGCACCGGACGGGCAAGTATTCAAGGGTGAGGACAACATTACATGTATTTCAAAAGATTGTATAGAGAGAGAAAAGTCATCGCCTTATACGAATTGACTCATATATATCAGAAGATGCTTTCTAAGCACAAACATAATAGGTTGTGAGTATGTGTTATATCGATTTAATTTAACTTGGGTGTTTAACAAAAGTGCCAAAGTATACGTTTGAGATGAGCACCCTCTCTAGATATTTTGATATATTAAATGATGAAAGGATTTCTGATAGAAAGAGAAAGCCTGTAATTGTTATAGATTTTGAAAGAGTTTTTGGCTATCCATAATAATAACAAAGCATTTTAATAAAAAAAAAATGAATTTAAAAGAAGCTAAAAAAGTTGGAAAAGATATATAATATTCCATAAAAATGTAAAGAGCTGAATTTTTTCATTATTCAAAATCGGCCAATTCATAGTATTGAGGATGACTCTTCTGTAAGCCTGAATAGAGACTAATTATTAATGAAAGAAATCACTTCTAATCCAATATTTGAGAGAGATCCAGCAATTCATAGAAACCACAAACTCAATTAGTTTACATATAGATATTTTGGTGTGGCACGGTCGTGTGGGATTTACACTTATGTAATACATTCACTAATTCTTTAATATTCCCAAAAAATTTATATTTAAGTTAAAATAGCTTATTATAAGGACAAAAATTCGGGTAATAGGTCGAAAAAAATATCTAGTGAAGAAAAAGGAACAAATGAGAGCGAAATGAAACAATGAAATTGTCTTTATTTCGTCATTCTTTCAGTAGAATTTCCTTCTCGATTTATAAGAACACTTTGATAGATTGGCTCTGAATATTAGGCGTTATCCGATCTTGTTCTTTCCTCTTAAGTTTACTAATATAAAGATAAGAAATCTTGCCAAGATCATTTGTAGCTATATGAAGGTTTCTACACACACACATACATAAACATATAATAATATATCTTATATATATTTTAATCTTCTCTAGAAAAACCAATATATTTAATTAAGTAAGGTGTTCGGGCTGTTTGTGTGCCATTTGTTTGATATATGGTCATATTTTTATTCTTAATGGATAAATACCCAATTATAGTTCATATATCTTTATTCTAATTGCTGTGTAAGTTACTATATCTCGTTTAAATATCTCCTCCAATTTGATGAAAAAGACTAATATTATATCCAATTTATTAAATTCATATTGTTGCCAAGAGTTATATCGGAATGATATTTCGTACCTTTTTTAAGAGTTCTAATTTGTAATAGGTGAACATAATCGTATATTGCAGCAATTATAATGTCATTTACAGTTTATAAAAAAAGTTCTAACAATCACAATATATGATTAAAAATTAAGGGGACACATTTCTATCTTATTTAATTTTATTATTATCTCTTTTGGTAATCTCAACAAAACAACATATTTTGATTTAAATTTCTAATTTAAACATAAAGTGTCGTCTTAATTTTAAGAACACCTACAAATATCTTATTGAATAACATTTATCGCCTTTTATTTGATTTATAATCTTTTTTCACAAAAATATTTAGACAAATAGAAAAAAAATAGCCATCGTCGGTGTCGGACTTATGGGGGATTGATATTAAAATTGTTTTAGCACCTCACTGAAATATATTAAAAACTCCTAAACAGTTGATGAGAATATTTACCTCATCAAAATAACTAAACGTGTAATAAGATAAAACCATGTTCTCTATGTGCCCCTCTTAAATACGCCGCGAGTAAATATATTGTAATCTGTTGATTAAACATATTTTAATGCTAAGTTGGCAGAGTGCGTACATCTTTAGGCTAATTATTAAGACTTATATAGTGTACTAAAAAACCTCATGTGTTTGTCACAAGCTAATGCAATATTTGGTTTTAATTCATTTCAAAATATCGAAAGATTCTTTATTACATCTTCATCTTAACATATATCACCACGTCTCAAATTGAAAGGAGACATAATACCTAGAAACAATTTACATTCAATTCGAGCTTTATCGTGTGTGAGCGTTTTTGCAAACAGTTTTTAAAAAAGATTCAATTACGTTTTGATAATTACCATCTTCAACTTCCTTATATGAGACAAACTTCTGGTTTTTTTTTAATTAAATCAAATATGAACCAAACCAAACATACTGCAGTATTTTTAAAACACTCATATATTCTAAAGTATCATGTCAAATGCATCATAATAATTCATTCATTCTATCAAATTTGGTTGGTAATTATTTATATTTGAAAGGTATAAGAAACGTAATTGGTTATTAGAGTTTCTAAATTTTGATGATTAAGATTTTAATAAAGTCAAAACTTTCCTACTTTCACTGATTTTTTAATAAAATTTGTTTACTTAATGTTTTATTTATATCAGTTCATGTACATAATGAAAAATATAATTTTAATTATGGTGATATAATATAAAAAAAAAACAAAAATGAAAAAAAATTATTTTTGCAGGATTAAAATTAAAAAAACGTGTCATAAAGTTTAATGTAAGAGAGCTTCTTTAAAAGCTACTTCAGACATGAAATATTTCGCATTTATTTTCTGTTTAATATTTGAAGAATACAAATCTTCAATCGTTCGATGAAAACATTCAAATAATTAATTCTTAGCAAACAACATGACATCGAAAAATCCCGCTAAACAAGTAACTCTTAACTTTTAGTCTTGAAGAGGTGAATAAATTCATCCTAACAGACTATATCAATCTATCTGGAATATGGTTTAAGAAACTAAATCACTTTAATGTCTAACAAATCCGATAACCTTTAGTATATATCAAATTACTAAATTCTTTTACTGTAAATGGGTTGCTTTATTATTTTATAGAGCCAAAACGAGGTAATTTACATTAAGGACGCAGTTAATATAACTTTTATTTTTTTTAAAATAGTTTAATTAATATTTAGATTGAAACATTTTCTACTACACTTAAATGAAAAAATATTTATACGTTTCGTTATATTGATAAAAAAACAAAATAATAGCTCAGAATTTATTCAGAACTGTAAAAAATTCTTCCTATCCCAAGTCACCCTGACAACCTCAACATAAAGCGTTGTACATAGATAATTTGTTCTGTTTTCGATATTTTCTTTGCTCTTTTCCTTGATAATTGCTATTATTCCAATTTGAATCGACATTTCTTATAATATACTATGTGTCTCTTCTATTTGATTTTATCTTCTCAGTTTTTAAATATACCGTCATTATTTATTTCAGAATCTTGATTTTCATTTTTTTTAAATCAATGTTATCAATACTGATTGAAATCATTTAGAGGAATATACCAAAGTAACGTAACATTTAGTTAGAATTGACGTTCTAATAAATTATTTAGAATAAAATGAGATAGAATTTATGTAAAAATATATGCCATAAAAAAAATGTTTAAGTGATTGAATTAATATAATATATTTTTGTTGTACGGTAAAAAACTCAAAGTTTTCAACAAATAATGACAATATCTTCCGTATGGATTAAAAATAAACAATATTGTACATTACAGTAAATAACGTGCAATTTAAGAACAACCTAAAATACCTATTAATAATTTACTTTTTTGTGACTTATAATCTAAATAATTAGTCATTTCAATTTAAACTGAATTTTTTTTCATAAACTTAGTATATAAACTTTTATGTATTATAAAATTTTAGTAATAATAAATTGCTAATAAAGATGAAATTTTAATAGACTTTCAAAAAACTTTATTCAGATTAAATATTCATAAATAAATATATGAACCTAAAAATCATTTTTTTTATTTTTTTTATTTTTCCCGACATGGGGCCCGAGCCGACGGGGACAGAGGGCGGAGAATACCCCTCGTTCGTCACGGGCAGGCGCTTGAAACAACAATTTATTATAAAATGAATGCTGCAACGATCTCAATAGGTTTCCTTTAGGAAACAAACAATTTTAATAATTTTAACAAGCGTATTACTTTAAACTAAAAGGAATACCCACTAGGGTAAACCGCAAAGATGGCAGGAGTCCGGTCTCTCGCCTTTCGGGGACTACAGGGGGGACTTATCCCCCCCTCTGTCACCCCGTCGGCTCGAGCCCCCAAATTCGCCGTGGAAAAAAAAAACCATTTCTTTAAAGAATCGATTACTTTTGAAATCTCATTAGAGCTTTAAATGATGAAAAATAACACAAATTCTCTTGAAAATAGTTAGCTACCACGAAGGTTTTCCAAATTAAAGATGCATCTCTTTTAACAACACTAAACACTCAACATATTATATATTATTGATATATATACTATTATATATATTTATATATATAGTAGTATAAATTATTATAATAATATATCTAATATAATATATTATATCTATTAATTAATTAATAATATATATATATATATATATATATATTATATATACTAATATATAATATATATATATATATATATTTTTTATTATAGAATCTTGAATAAAAAAGAATACATACACGAAAAGGCTTTTTTCCCCTAAAAAATCGCTATCGAATGTTTAGTATTGCATATAGCATGGCTTCGTGCAGTGCGAGTACAGAACAAAATCCTTGCCCTTGTGTTTCATGTGAACAAACGGATTCTTTTTTAGTATTATGCGAAAATAGTGAAAACTTATTTAAATTTTATATAAAACATACGACGTGCATGTACCCAAAAATATGTAAAAAAATGCGACAATCCTGGTGATTTGGATAAACAAATAAAAACATAATTGCATTGATACAAAAAAACAAATAACTCGAGCAGTACAAAGATAAAAGAAAAGCAGTTATATGTCGCAACTTTGTTTCTAAATTTAGGGGTACATTTTTACTTTTTGTATGATGTTAGATTAAAAATTTTAAATTCGTGGCTTATTTTCTTTATAGACTATACCAACCCCTCATCCCCGTCACAAGTTTCATTAGACAAACGAATTAAGATCGTATAGCTCAGCCAACTGTCGTGATGCAGCATATTAACTTTCGCCATGACAGGTTATTAAATGTTATACCTACTGTCACTGCATCGATACGTATACTATCACAAACATCATGGCCTTGATGCTGTAGCGAAAACCGTTGAACAATTTGACGCACACGCGAAAATAAGGAAAAAAGTACTAGATATTACAAATTACGATAAATTAAAATGGTGCTTGGGTACGAAGGAAGACATCAAGAGGAAAAGTATGAGAAACAATATACACCTTCTATATACAGTATTTAATTATGCTATGAACTGAGAAAATAAACTTTTAATAAAAAAATACATTGCACCAGGCACAACAATCATTAGCGATTGTTGGAAAGCCTATAACTGTTTAGAATCTGAAGGGTTTCAACACCTTACAGTAAATCACAGTATTAATTTTGTTGACCCGGAAACGGGTGCAAATACACAACAAATAGAAAGGTTTTGGCGGGAAGTGAGGTCCGGCGTGCCTAGATATGAAAATCGAAACCGGCCGGTCGTCAGGCACATAGCAGAATTTCTTTCAAAAAAGAAAACTTTCTGACAAACGCAGAGAATCCACAACATTTGTATGACGATCAGGCGGACATATGATCCGGCCACCCCATTTCATGGTAGCGATCTAAAAAATTTTTTATATATTTTAATTTTCGGTTCCAATAATCGAATCCTTGGAGATATCGGTGAAAGGAAAAAATCGAAATATAAAAAAAATATAATATCGATAAATATCGATTAATCGACGGGATAATATCGATATATCGATATCTGATACACATTTTTACAGTTTCTTTCATCTCCTCTACAACGACGAAATAATGGCAAAATAGTATATGTGTTTTGTAGCGTTTTATTTGTAATATTTTATTTGAAATATACATTTAATAATGTACGCTGAAATTGGTAAAAAAAACATTCAAAGAATTTTTTGATACCATTTTTTTGATAAATAAAATGTAATAAGTGTTTTATATGCAAATAGTTACGTAAATTTATTTACATCACTCGTCTAAACACTATTACCAAAGATGTAGCTATATAAATTTATTTAATGAATGAAAAATATTAAGAATCATGAAACAAGAGAATAACAGAAATAAAATCAAATAAAAATAAATAAAATATCGAAATAAATTAATATAAAATGAAAATATAAATAAAATATTTTAATGACTGACATCATAACTTTGTCCATGTAGCCATGCAGTCTTCCACCATTTTTTTCCCTTCTGTTTTCCATTTTTCCTAATATATTATGTGCTTTAAAACTTCTTTCTTTCCTTTTGATATTGATTTCATAAATTTTTAACTTGTTAGTTATTATTCTTTCCCTGCATTGATGATGCTCCAATCTCTCTTCTTCAGAGTTGCATTTGGGGTGTACCTAGTCCCTCCTAGTATCTTCCAGTATACTGTGTTTTCAATTGTTTGTACTTGTCTAATTTCTTGTTTTGTGAGGCACATTACATTGGATCCATGTAAAATTGCTAAGTTATAATTTTTTTCCAGTATGTTTTCCCCATAATCAGCTTGTTGCAGCTCTTCTCAATGACTGACCTGTTTGGGCTAGCAAGGTGTGGGCCTTATGAGATGCATCTTTCTGGAGACCTCTTGAACATATTTTTTTTGTTTATATATTATAGTCCACTAGGTATTTTAATTTTGTCCACCACACTTTGAATTCGCTTCAGTCTCCATTGGTGGTTGTTCAATATTAAAATCATAGCATTGCTTTACTCTTGGTTTATTCAACCACATCCCAACTATATCTGTAGTATGTCCTGATGTTCCCTGCATATTCGTTTACTGCTTCTGCTAAGATCAGGCATCATCAGTAAAGATAGACTTAGGCACCTATTTATTTTTATGGAACCATTGTTGAATCCCTTTTCCCTTTCTCAGTTCCTAATTACTTTTGGTAGTAAAGTTTGAAAAATGTAAGTAGATCTGTATCAAAATACCCTTGTTTTATCTGCTATCTTCTACATTTTCTATTTATTCGCCAACTTAATATAGGTTTTTGTCATTTGTCTCCTGTATATACTTGTGCAATGGGGCTTATTATTTCATGATGGACCTTGTTCATAATTTAGAACTTTAATCAGTGATGGGCATTAATACGTTAAATCTTTTGAAGTCGATAGAAACTACAATTAATGGTAGGTGTCTTCTGTATGAATCTTCCACGCAGTATTGCAAAATAAAAAGATTAACCTCAATTCTTGCACCTTGTGAACCCGGATTGATTTTTCTTTATTTCATCACATATTTTAATATGTTTTACATTTCATTTTTTAATTAAATGTCATTAAATTGTTTGTAGGTATGTATCATTAGTGAGATATGGCCCGTTAATCTTTACAGTTGGGTTTCCTCTTTTTTTTTTTATATCATACTTGTATAGATGTTTTCCATGATGTTGGTTTATGTTTCTTTGTTAGCGTCTTTATTAGAAACATTTGTGAGAACCTGGTATGCGGGGACTGTTCACTTGCTTGATTTAAAATACCATTATATGTTCGGCTTTAGACCACATCTGGACTGGTCTTCTCCCTTTGAGCTTTTTGGTAAGCACCTTCTGACTTTATCGGTTGGTTATCTGATGGTTTAATTCATGTGTGTTATGGAATTTTTACATCTATTGCATCGTCCATATGTTCTCTTAGTTGTACCTGGAAATTGGTGTCCCCCTTTGTATCTTTGGTATCCTTACTCATATAAGTCATCTTGATATTTCCTTCTTTTAGTAATCGTCCATTCTTCTGCCATTCGATTTTCATGTTTACAATATATGGTTTTTTCCAGTATCCAGTTAATTCTTTTCTATTTCATTCTTTGGTTTTAGTTCACCATTTTCATAATGTAGTTTAGTCTCCTTCAAGGTTCTATCTGCTCCTTTAAGTGCTTTAATGTTCTTCTTCACAGTGTTTTAAATTAGAATTTTATTTCAATCTGTAAGTTTTTTCTCATATTTTGTTATTATCTTTGTGTTATAAGTTTCTGCACTTTTGTTTTCTGTTCTTTATACTGCTCCCAAACGCGTATTTCTGAGCATGGTCGTTCTGCCTCTTTTTTCTTCTTTTTTCAATATTATTTATCTTCTTCATTTTTTTATTTCCTTTCTTATTTCTTCTGTCTTTTACCATGGTCTTTCTATCTTTTTTTCCCAGTTTTATCTTTTTTTCCTGTATGTTTTTAATAGGTATCATCGGCTGCATGTTTAATGATTTTGTTCATTCTTTCCAACATATCTACTCTTTCATTCTGCATTTTACTTTTTCTAAGGTTCTTTGTAGTAATACTTGTCATCTAAAACTGGTTCTGTACTAAATATCTAAATGTTGCACAATCTCCCATTTTTTAAATTAGGTTTTCTTCCACTTTACTCTTTAAGTTTAGGCTATATTTGGGATTAAATTATGGTCTGATTAGATCAAAACATCTCGGTCTTCATCCTATTTTCTAGAGTGAAGTGTTTTATCAAACATTGTTAGTTACAGTAGCAAAATCTATGACACTCCAACTCATATTATTCCTCTGCATGTAATAAAGCCATATCACACTCTTCAATGTATTAGGAGTTTTCAGTTCATATCATCTATCACTCTAAAAATCAATTTCCACCCTGTTTATCCAAGTGGGGTTGATTTCCTAGCCATTGGTTTCATCCCATTTAAAGATCTCTCTAAGTCATAAGATTAATATTTTTACTTTTCATTTTCGTATTAACGTTTCACATTCTTTTCTTATTTTGCTAATTTTTCTCTTTTTATCCTCTGGTCTTTTCTGTGCAAAATATACTAGATAATGAGCTCATTCTATTTTCTATAAAATTTTACTCTAAATGCTAAAAGACAACTAATGTTTGTTAACTAATTTTTTGACTTCTATCTGTTTATTCCCTCTTAAGCCTATTTTACCTATATAAACATAGGAAACAAATAATAAATCAAATGTGAAACAAAGAAATTTTAAAATTTTATTTCCAAATTTTTGCGTAAAATAATTTTTCAATGTTAGCGATTATTTTAACTTGCTGGCACTTGTATTATTCTCATTAAGTTTACGTCTGCAATTCTAAATATACCAAACTTTTTAAACAGTTTGTACTGTCTGCAAGATAGACCTTAATTCAAATATGCTTATAGTTTACTCTGAATTTACATTATTTCCTCAAAATATTTTTATTTGTTAACCTACTTTTTTAAAATCTTATGAAAATCTATAATTTCTTCTTTAGATTTTTAAAACCTTATTTGTGAAAGAGAATGGAAGATGAAAATCAAAGAGAACTTTTTGGTAAGTCTTATTCTAATTAAAATGGGATTTTATATTTAAACGGGTTTGATATTGTAGCGGATTTTACTATGAAAAATAAAAACCGGAACTACAATAGTTGAAAGATTAGGTAGTGAGGCTGCCTTCCTTTTTTTATTTTTTTATTTTTTTTATTTATTTATTATTTTTTTAGTACAACGAGTCTTAAAGAACCGGTCATTGTTTGAAATTATAATAATTTAAACTTTCTTTTGGTATTGCATGAATAATTGGAACACATAAATTTTTAATATGACTTTCAGGTTCTCAATTCTGACAGTTATGTGGAAAAATTGCAATATGATCTTTTTTACCCTAGACAAAGAAAAACGCTTTGAAATTTAGACACTTAGAGTGAGACTAGAAAGAGGATCAAAGATATCGAAATTAGAAGTCATCACCCGAAGGCTCCGGCCTCCGGCTCCGGCTGCCGGGATACCGGATCCATAAGAGCTCTTCGAATATCATAAAACACAATCGTGACTATTCCCTCAGCGCTTAAGAAGAGATAGATATAGTACCACTCCAGCGAGCGCTGAAAAACATAAATAATCAGACACTCAATAAATAATCAACACATTATCCATGCATTTTACGCAGCATTACCCAGGCTTCCTGGAATCCAGATAATCGACTGGTTGTGCACTATGTAATTTACAGTTCTTTATAAACTTTTTATATTTATATATTATATTATTACTAAAATTTATATATTAATATATATTATATTAATTAATAACTATATATATATATATAATTAAATATATAATATATATAATTTATTAATTAATTCATTTTATTGTTTATATAGTTATGTATATATATTATAATATAATTATATATTATATATTATAATATATATTAATATATATATAATATATATATATATTATACCTATATAATATACTTATATTAATTATTAAGTTATTTAAATAGTAGGGATAAGATGAGTTAACATATATATATATAATATATATACGCACATTAATTCTGAAGTGCTGATGAGAAAAATATTTATATACCCAAGTTGTATATATTACTATATTATATATATACTCACATTTTATACTATTATAATGGGTTATATACCCTATACGCCTCGATCTTTCTCTTTATTGAGCTGATTCAATACTTTATCTTATACTAATAATCACACTCCATAAGTTATCTAGAGTAGCCAAGTGTGAAAATATAATTAATATATAATATATGGTGATATATAACTTAATAACTATTGACACTTTGTTCTATAAATTACTCAATTATTAATACTAACAACAATTACATTCATATATACAATACATGATTAAGCAAGTACATTAATTATATCACTATACTCAATTCCATTTTGTGTAGTATATACTTATTTTTATTTTTTTTTTAGCAGAGTGATAACAGAACACACACAAGTCCACTCACCACATCTCAGACGGGCTAGAGCCGCTAACTTCAAGGAGGAGTGTTCTCATTGTTAACGTCCGAAGCAGGACGGGAGCCAGACGCAAAAGGAGAAACACGCTCAATTCTCCCTAACCCATGAACTCCTCTTTTGCGACATCCCTACCTGTGTGCGGGAGCCACAGACATTGCCCACACAATCGTACTGGGACCCTCCGCTTTGCGTTTTGTCGTCAGTGCTCACGTAACAGTTACTTTTTGGCCGAGCTATAGATGCCGTGGCAGCTTTAGTGGGTATAAGATAAAGGTATGAGTTGAAATATCAAAAGAAAGAGATTTGAGAAACATAGCACTACCACCAATATACATCATTATACTAACTATACATGACATACACTCACATACTATATCTCTACTGTATCATAATAGGGAATTAACAGTTACTTACGATGTACATTGCCTACGGAGAATGGTCGTTACGACATCCGCCGTAAAACGAATATACATATTATATCTAATTACTATATTTATCATAGGCGAAATTGTAACTGAATCGTATGGTGAGTAACACTATATATACTAGAGTACACACACAGTTGACATATATATATCTATATAAATATTAATTATGATTACTATCATTATCAGTTACATAACCCGTTAGTATTTATGGTGATATACGTTGGTGCTCAGTATGAGCTCGAACTAACTAATATATTATGCATTATTTTACGCATATGATGGTTATCACACACTAGTCATAATAATATATATCGAGTGTAAGATTACTATCATAGATGAAGCCTGATGGGAGAATATATCTACTTGACCCGAAAGATGAAAGTCGACACTTAAAATACTATTTGTATGAGTATAATATAATTATTGAACTACACATTACACACCTGTGACATCTAAATTATCAGATATAATTCAAAGAATCTGAAAATAGAGAGGTATAATATAACACTTATGTTCAAAGATTTATTTGGAAATGCTAATCACATATCAACTATTAATAACAATTTGGGTATCACCGTGAGAAAATTTGTAAACGTTATATAATCTTGTGAGTTACGCTCGCGAAAAGAGAATGAGAGAGGGAGAGAAGGAGTTGCAAATAATTAAATAATTAAGACTAATCATGAGATGAAAAAAGACACTAAATGGCTAAATCACCTCACTAAATCTATTATGAGTTATGTGATACCACATAGATTGTAGGAGGATTCCATAAATCAACTAGCAACTGCAATATGTTAAGAGACAGATTCACACCTTCTGATTTATAGTGTGTAGACAGAAAAAATTGTAAGTGAGATGCTCTGTGTGAAGAGGAGTGCCCCGTACCAGCTCGAACACAAGTTTTAACATTTCTATATACCTCAAAATCATATCATAGGTCCTGGAGTATATCTAATTTATTATATAACACGTATGAAGCAATTTTATCATAAGCATAATCCTCTATAATTTCGCTCAAAGGTCATACAATAATGGTCATAAATACGTTGGTTGTGCTTGTGATTCTAACACTCGGATGCCAAAATCGTACGTAGTTAGATGTGTTAAGTATTGTATTTATATTGTGTGTGGAATAATGAGAGATATTTCTGTGTAGTTCAATAAAGATATTTTTCAGAGAAAAATAATATAATTTATGTTTTTTTGGGAGATAAAACGATTCAAATTATTTGATAGTCTTTGAGATAAAGCCTACCTAATCACCTTTCACCTACAACCATTTTACTAACTTGGAATGGGTTATAAGTATAATGTTCCGTAGAAAAACAAATACAAGCATGGTCTACTTTGCACTAACGATATACTTCGAAGATCTCTCAAGTTCCTATTTCTGAAATCATATATTTATAGTATATATTGTTATATGGTAGGTGGAAATAACTGTAATTAGTAGGTGGTTCTAAAGGAGACCCATTCCAGTCTGATTTGAGATATATATATATATAATAACAGTGATAGTTATTATGGTGATTGGTCAATAGGGAAGAAATAATTGAGTAATAAAATTATTGTATATATAATAGGAAGGTTTGGAATATATTGATATATTTATTGTGATAATGAAGTATAATATAAGATGAGTATATATTAATTGAATGTAATATATAGTATTATAAATTATATATATATAATACTTATTATAATATTATATTATTATACTATTTATAAACATATAATATGTTCTTGAAGATAGATGATGGTACCCAATAGCTGAGTTAATGCCTTTAAGGATTAATTATAACGCACTAGAGTTTATTAAAAACACGACACTCTTTTAGATTAGTGTTGTTATTATCTGTCGTAATAATCCGAGTGTAAAGCATACTAGTAAAGAGAGTTCCTACCTATTCCATTGTATATATGGTAGATAAGAGGAGTATATAATATAGTATGCGAATAATAGCTGTATATTGTGTTGGATGTTAAATTAACTGAGTACATGAGTTATAAATATATATATATATATATATATAGTGATTAAAGAAATGGGTAAATTATACGGGATCTATTAAATTAGCTTATATTGTTTCTATAATATATATATGTATAAATATTAAGTATATTTAAGTTGAGGTGGTGTAGCATTAGGTGAGAGATTGTAGAGTAAGGAGTGTAATACTGAAATGAGAATAAGGTATAGGTAAATTTAAGATAGTAGAGTAAAGTTAATAAGTGAGCAAGACATATAAGTAGATAAGTGATATGTAAGTATATATATAATAAGTCTAATAGTATTCTAGCATAGTTATATCTTAAATATAATTAGAGTATTAGAACAATGTATAGTATGAACAAGTATTAGTATATAAATATCTATAGAACATAAATACTGGGGTCCAAAAATGGTAGGTAAAGTAGACTAATAAATTTAGTGAGTTAAGTTATAGTTCAAAGGAAGTTGATTTAGGATGTGGCTAAAGTAGAGTATAAATAAGTATAAGAATTGAGTATTTTATAACTATATATATTATAATATGACTAGTGAGATATATGGATGGAAATGAAGAGGATGATTGAAAAAAAGCGTGTATTAAATAAGGTTATTTAAATAAAGATAATAGACATAGTCTTTAAAATCTAGAGCAAATGAAAATATATAAACACAACTGTATGATTCAATATAGTAAATAAGATGTATTGGATTATTAAAATTTATATATAAGTAGAAGGTAAAAATAAAAGATAATACTAATAATATATGAGTGCTATTATTACGTAGTGAGAATATGAAAAACAGATAGGTTAAATTGAATAACATGTATTTGGAAAGGTAGGATATATGAATGTATAAATATGTAAGTGAGATCAAATATTTAACTAAATATAGGTTAAAATAGGAACGCTATATATATATTTATATATATATATATATATATATAATATATAAATTAATATTGCTATATGTGAGGCAGGAAGACGCGAAATAGGTTTAAAGTAAATGAGAAATAAGTAGAGGGAATCTGCTTAGATATAAATTGAAATTTAAGGGTATGTGCTTATTGTAATCTGAGGATTAATGTGAATTAGTTAGGAGGTGAGTGTAGTGGAATAGATAATACACTTCGCATATTCTGTTACTCAAACAATTATTAACTAATGTAACTGTTAGAGGTGTTAGTATTAGTGAAATTGTTTGATGTTGGTGATTATTGAGTTATTGATTAGTCACACATATATATATAAAGTAAAAGAGATAATTAGAGGTTATTTTTGGGGATGTAGGTGTATTTATATTAGTAATAGATAGGAGGTGATAATGGGTTATAGATAGTGAGAAAAGTTGAGAAAATAGGTTTAAAATTCTGTGACACAATAGTGATAATTATATAAAATATGAATATTATAATACTAGTGAATTATGATCAAGAAGCGAGGTCACATTGAGTCAGATAATTGTGTGATTATAGTAATTGTGATATTGGATTTGGAAGGTTGATTAGTATATAAAATAATGAGCGTTTTTATGGTAATGGTGAGTTTATAATATAGTCTTTATATCCCTAAAAGTGTAATATGGAGGTAAGAGCTGAGGTTATAATTAGTATACCCTATATATATTAAATATAGTATAAGGGTAAGAGGAATGAAAAGTGGAATTGTTAGATAATTATTATATATATATATGTAAATAAATAAGTATATATTTTATTTCATTAATTATGTTGTATTTATAAGTATTAGTTATTATATGCCTTGAGGTTATATAATTTTATTAGGTTGATAAATAGAGTGTGTTCATAAAGGTGAAATATATTGAGAGGGAACTTACAGAGGTGGGGCACGGTTTGGTCGACGTTACATGAACAATAAAGGTACGTCTTTAGTGAGTGGTATGAGGATGTGTGGATCAAATCTTTACATTGAAACAATGATCGTGGTGTAAACATATGAGGGAGAAGAAGCCGATTTAACTGTACACGTTCATATACGAGAACTTAAGTTTAGTATTCAGTATAAACGTGGAGTATACGGAGTGAATCTCGTATCACTATTATACAGGTGTCTTTATCATTGTAGAATTCACTCCGATAAGAGTTCTGGTTATTATATATTCTCCTCCGTTAACTTAGGGTATTTAGGTCGGCGTTAGCATTTCTGTTTTGATACTTTTGCGTCATTGAATGTTGATTAGCCAATTTATGACTCGCAATCACTACGATATGCAAGCTATGATATTAAATTCGATTTTATAATATTTATATAATGAGTATATATATAATAGGGTTAATAACTTCCTATTAAATGAGATAAATAGAGATAATAAAAAGTTAAATATGTATATGAACGATAGTGTAAAGCGTGATGTGTTACAGTAAATAAAATTTGTGATAGTATATTCATAATTGAGTTAGATTAGGTTATTTAGGCAATATTATATAATAATTAAGTTCAGGTAAGTTGAGAAGACAGGGAGAAGGTGATTCATTATCATAATATATATTATATATATATATATAATATATATATTATATATTATAATATTTGAGTGAGTTAATCTCTCAATGTGTGTTATATATAGGATATATGGGGTTATGAACGCAAGTGATAATTTATCTAGAGGTATTATATGGAAGAGAGTGAGTGAGGTGAATTATACTAGTAGTACTATAAGGTATATAAAATGGTATGTTTAGAAATGATTTAGAATATGGTAGAAGGTAAGTAGTATGAGGTGTCACCTACTATATCACTATTATTTTATATGCGGATATGATATATTGGTTCTAGTGATATGTATGGCGAGAATATATATATATATTCTTGTTAAACAATTGAAACGGCACCACTCACGACCTTGGTGGCGAGAGCCCTTTGTGTCAAGAGGTGATGTTGAGGGCGGAAAAATAAACAAGAAAAAAAAACCCACCCAATCCCCAGCCTAAAGCAAATCTCTCAGCAGGTGAGCGCAAACTTGGGATTTAAAGAGAGGAGAGAATATAATTATATAGTGGTTCGAGAGGAGAGAACTAGAAAGGGATAAGAGTTAACGACGCAGAACAGAGAGTAGGCTGATTTGAAGAAAGAGGTAACGACGACGAGACATGACGGATCTGGAGGTTTCAAATATTATGCTCACGTTGTGAGTTGCGTGCAAAAGAATTCATGCGAGAGTGCCATGGCCCCCTCTCCAGTGATGAAAGTCTTTGTATTTGCGAGGTGAGCGACTGTCACGCACGCACAATGTGAGTGGAAATGCGAGCTGCCAACTCCCCAGAGCATCTGGCAGCTGTAGTACCTATAGAAAAGAGAAATAGTGCGACCAACTGTCCACGTGCAGAGAGAATAGATGGTCTAGATGCCATGTAGAGTTATTTTGAAGAGAGTGGTGAGGACGTGTTTGTGATATGATTATAGATAGCCTGCTTAGCGTGTGTAGACTCAACCCCTATCCCAATAGAAAGGTGGCCGGAGCCTCCCACCAACATGTGAGAAAGTACTCCATACAAGGGCGAATAAAGGCCCTATATATATACTGGAAGTAGCTGTGCACGATAGGAAAAAATTCCCGCCAACCTGACAGAACTCCCAGCTTCTTGAGGCCACCTTTAGAAACCATAGAAATATGAGGTTTCAAGAATTAATTGTGGTTGTTTTGATGTTAAGCCGAGATGTTTATGCTATTTGCAAGGAGAGCGTTAGAAGCCGTCGATGGAAAATAGAAAGGTCGGAGGTGTTTTTTGAAAGGGAGATGTGTGAAGAAGTTGGAGTTTTTAAAGAATTTTAAATTTTACGAGGTTGCGGTGACCCCACCGGGAAATTCCATCCAGATCGCAAAAGGATAAATCGGAAAGCTGAAGACGAGAGGCAACTGCTAGAAGCAAAGAGGGAGCAGATTTGAAGTGAGTAGAGAATGCGGGGAAATCGGCATAAGAGGAAACAGAGTTGGAAGTACAGCTTGGAGATCGTTGATTAGAATGCAATAGAGAGAAGTTTAGGAGAAGGACCTTGCGGAACACCACGGTTAACAGGAAAGGAGGAAGAGCCGCTCCATCAACGAGTGATGATATAGAGCGATCGGAGAGAGAGAAAACTAGACATGAGTACGCAAAGAGAAGGAGGAAACCAAGAGGAAGGGGAGGCCTGAAGAGCAGAGACGCGTTGCCAAACCGGTCAAAAAGCTTTGGGATATGTCAAGCGCCAACCACGCAAACTCCCATGGTCACCATTAAGGTGAATGGCGAAGACCATAAAGTCAGTTTTAGATAGGAAAGTAATGTCACCAGTGTGACCTCGAACGACGAAGCCTAGCTGATGATCTGAGAAAGAAAGGAGAATGGAGACTCTCGTAGGATAAGATGCGCAGGAACACTGAATGTAGTTTTAAAAGGAGTTTCAAAGATTTTAGATAGAATCAAGTGTTAGAGGCTATAGGGCTATAGTTTAGAGAAGGTAGCTAAGAGGCGGCTAAACCTTTTTTCGGAGTCTGGTTTGAGGACATTCATGGCGGCGCTTCCTTCAAGTGTGAGGAGAGAAGTATTAGTTATTAGTAACATAAGAGAGTGAGGAGAATCTTGAAAACGAGGACACAGGACGCCAGCTCTCTATGATAGCACAAGTCTCGTGAAACAGGTCAGCCACGGGGAGGCAATTAGCCATAGCGGGCCCTACTCAGCCCTTTTCCATGGCTTACCATAGATTCTCAGGATCACCAGATGCATAACACGAAAGAGTTAGTGTGATTCACAGGTAATAGACATGGAAATCTCGTGTTAGAGGAGAAAGAACGCTAGGAAGGAGGGATGCCAGAAATTCCGTCCCAGGATAGAATTAGATGAAAAAAAGGGGAGGCCGAAAGAGATTGGCCTTTTCAGGAGGAGAGAGTTGCAACAGAACCGTCAGAGCGATAGGGGAGGAAATGAGCAAAGATATTACATGATTGTAAGTTATTGAGAGGAGTGTTTTTTATGGCAAGGGGCCCATAAAATTTTTATCAGTAGGAGAACCAAGCAGGTTTATATATATACTATAATAATAATTATATAGTAGGTATGTATATATAGAGTAGCAATGATAATATATATATAATAACTTATATATATAAATTATAATAGTTATAATATATATTATATATATATATATATAATATTATATATAAAGGTGGAATCTTGCAATTTGAAAGAATATTGAATAAGTGGGGATTGTCTGTTAAATGATGTAGTACAGATTCTAAAAGTTCAATGTGTTCAAGATGGATTTAACTAGAGTGTGGTGGGAACACTTCGAAAATAGTGAACCAAATTTGGCAGTAATGGAATGAAGAGGTGATACGAGCAATGTATGTGGGTTTGATGGTGCTAAAGGAATATTGGTTATGTTTTGGGCCACTGAGGGTGGCATGAGTAGACATGAGGAAGGTAAGTAATGTGAGCAACACACTCTCACACACACACAGACTGAATCTGCAGTATAAGAATGAAAATTATCCGGTGGAAAATAGCAGTCCCAAAGAGCGGCAGCGAGATAGGTTATAGTGATTTGGATTTGGAAATTGTGTAACAAAAAATTGTTTGTATGGAGAGAGCATAGTTTTCCAAGGATTAGAGGTAGAGCAAGTAAATATGACCCTGCTAGGGCTTTAGTTAGACAAAGAGGTGAGAAATGAGGATATAAGGGTATCATGTAGGAATATATAGAAGGGAGAATTAGATGCTTTTAATGTAGTAAGGGAAGGATATAAATACTATAATTGAATTTAGGTTGGAGTAAGAATTGCGTCCGAGTGACTGAAGGACTGATTGGTGGAGAAGAACAAGATGGCTTTAGAAGTGGTAAGAAGGAATGTGTGGATCAAATGTATTCTATGGATTAAAAAAGGATTGAGGAGATAAGTGAGGAGGGAAGGAATAAATTGTATTTAGGTTTTTTGTTTGCAAACAGGCGTATGAAATGATTAATTTCATAGAGAAGCTCTATGGCAAGTGTAAATTAATATTGGATGTTAGGTGGAATGCCTTCTGTATGAGAGTTAAACAGTATATAATGTAGAAATAGTAAAGCGTGTGTAAGAATATCTGGAGTTGAAAACAAGGTTTTTTAATAATATTTAATGCGGAAGGGCAAGGCGGGATGTGCTAATTGTTCTATACTTGGTTATCAAAATATGTTGATATATGTGGATAGTGGTTGATGTAATGGGAAGAATTAAGAGAGGTTGGGTAAGGCAGTGATGGATGGTGTTAGAATTAGGGTTGTGGAGTCGTTTACAAACAATTTTTTTCCTGGAGCTGGCCAGACCTCTGACTAGGCGAACTAATCGCAACCTCCTTCATCGAATAGTACAAACCTCATCCCAGCACTTTACTTCAAAATTTACCTTGACTACGAAGCTGATTCCGTACTTCACCATCTCGGTTAAAATGATGAAAAATCGAAGAGAGTGGAGGATAGACACCTATCGCCTACTTTATAGATTGTGGTGGAGTGATTTGTGTTTAATGTGTGGCGATCCTGAGAGAGGTTTGAGAAGGATTGATAGAGAGAATTTGGGCAGGGTGTGTAAAGGAAATGTTTGAATGAATAGAACGTAGATAAGAGTAAGGGTTATGGTTGTGAGTGAAGAAAGTCCTCGGTGTGAAGTTATGCTAGATGGGGAGCAGCTGGAAGAAGTGTCTGGGTTTACAATATTTAAGATATTATATCATTTGTTTTTGGAATGAAAGAGGGAACGGATAGAATGCAGAGTGTAGTAGGAAAAGTATTGTGAAATGGCAGGAAGGTGGCTGGTGCAGATTGATAGAGTTCGTGTGTGGATTGCAAAGGGACTAAGTGTTTGAGTGCCGCTACTGGGTGGCTTACATGAGGTATGTTTTTATAATAAATAAAATGCATAAAGTAGAAAAATTGAAATATACACACCACCAACATAAATTGCCTAAGATAGCCGTATTATGTCAATCTCGAAAAGAAAAAAATTTAACGGATGTAACGGAGTAAATAGCGAGGCACTTCGAGTTACTTCTCTCCTTTCAAAGAAACGGAATAACAATAAGACGAAACTACTTTTTCCGAGTAACGGAGTAACGATAAAAGAATGGAACTACTTTTTTTGAGTAACGATGCCCCCACCCGTCTGTATATATATATAAATATAAATATATGCACTTAATAAAACCTTTTAGATAGTAATATACACGTATATAATATATTATATATATATATATATATATGAGAGTAATATAGTATATAAATATTAGAGTATATATATATCTATGTAATTATTAGTGAGTAATATAGTATAATATAGTATATATATACTTGTATATATAATATATATATATAATAATATATAATATATATGATATATATAATTGAGTATATTATATATATATATACATATCATAGCAATTAGTAAGTCTGTATAGATGAAATACTACTTATATGAGATAGTATATTAGTATATATAATCGATACGTTTGTATAATATATATAAACTATAGAATATTAAATAAGGATAACTTAGCTATATATAGCTATATTGAAGTTACTATTATTAGTAAGCAGATATAGATAAATAAGGTATACTATAGTATTATAATATAATAGTATAATAAATATTATATATATATATATATATATAATTACTATATATATATATACTTGTATATATATAGTATATATATATCTATATATATATATAATATAATAATATATATATATATATATATATATATTATAATAATAACTTATAATATATATATTATATATAATATAGGTTTTATGCGGTAAGACAAATAGGATAGTATATATATCTATATTGTGAGCTTAAGTATATATAGTATATATATATATAATATATATTATAATAAAATATATATATTTATATATATATAACTACTAATATTATATATCATATTATATATATATTGTTATATAATATATAATATATATAATATAAAATATATTATAATATATATAAATATTTTAGATATTAATTAGTATTATTATTATATTAATTTAATAAATATTACTATATATATATATAATACCTATATAATAATATAATCATATAATAATATATATATATATATAGGGCAGAAGCAAATATTATAATAATATTATAGTATATTAATAATATATAAATTATATATATATATTATGATATATATAAATATATATATAGAAGAGTAGATATATATATTATATATATATAGTATATATATATAGTTTATATAATATATTAATATATATATATATATATAACACGAGTAAATATATATATATATATAATATAGTTATATATATATATATATGTATATATACTATATATATATATATATATATATATATATATATATATATATATATATATATATATAGTATATATATATATATATATTATTATATATATTAATATTAATTATATATATTAGTATAATAATTATATAATGATAATTATATAATAGCGATGGTATCAATGCCTTTGCACACTCGATAGTATGTATAAAATATATGAATCACTTTTATATTATATGTAATTAGAACTTACTATGGTCAGCGTCTTTGATTGTCGCGTTTTCATATGTATCTTAAAACTATTATGCTACATGTAAAAACGGAATACCATTTTTGGAATCAGCGTAAAGAGTTAGCCCTGGAAAACTTTTAAAAAATAAAAAAAAGCGATTTTAAAAAAAGGTAATAAAATGTAGAAGAGTAAGTTTTAGAACTTATTTAATTAACGTAACCTTACGTTGCTCTTTAAATAATGGGTGGTGTTTAAAACTAATATATAGGCCAAGGGTATACCGCGCCGATGGCAGGAGTCGGGGGTCTCATCGGCCTTCCGGGGAACTACGGGGTAGGGTTACTATTTTCCCCCCTCCGGGAGGGTCTGCCGGAACCCCCAGTCTTTTGGTATTTTGGGTTGTCGCGGGGGTCCTCCGCCCCTCCCCTACGGGGTTATGAAAATTGTCGCGCCCTTCCCTATGTTGTGCCGTCGGCTCGAAGCCCCTATTTTTGCCCCTATATTATATTATATATAATATATATTATATGGTATATATATATGTTTTATATTATATAATTATTTATTATCGTTTTCTCTATTATATATATTAATAATATTAGTTTATAATTATATAATATTAAATAATATAATATATATATATATATTAGTATTATATAATAGATTTAATTTTGCGCTGGAACGAGAAATAGAGATTTTTGCTTATTCAAGACCCCGGTTACAAATTTAATGACCCCGTTATAATGAACCTGTTTTTTAGAGATTGCAGATTTTTTTGATAGAATTTACCATTTAACACGAACATATTAATTGTTATTTTTTACTCATTTATTACATTAATTAACGTTTCAGGGCTACCATTTTACGCTGATTCCGAAAATGTAATTTCCTTTTTACTGTAGCATTGATAGTTTTTAAGATACATATGGACGGATAATCCAGACGGTGGCCCTATTATATAGATATAGTATATATATATATATGGTATATATATATAATTATAGAGGTAAGATATATATATAATATATATAGGTATACCTATATAGTATATATATAGAGTGAGAGTATATATATACTATATAAGTATACCAGGTATCATATATATATAGTATATATTAGTGTATATATATATATATATGTATATAATATATCATGAAAGTCACACGTTGAATCAGATAAGTTACATTAATATCATTACAAATAATCACGCTCTGTATCAGGAGGATATTATATATATATATATATAGTATAGTATCTAAGTGATATCATATGTGAGGTGAATCATATTATATATCAGGTATTTCTGTTTCTAGTAATCATTTACTATAATTATTTAATATATATATATATATTATATACTATTATATATAATATATATATATATACTAGGTATATAGTATAGTATAATATATATTATATTTTTATATATATAATATATATATAATCTATATATCTCTACTATATATATAATATCGTATATATAAGTGAGTTATGTTAATAAAACCTTACGTTTTTCTCTGTCTACTCATAAATTTTTAGGTTAAATTTTTACCACTTAGTTTATGTTATCAGAAATATATTTTAAAATAAATTTCAATATATTGTTAAGAAGAGGTGAAGCTTTCTAATTTGTAGAAATGATGTTCTTTTTTTCATGTAAAGTGTAATTATAGTGTATATATATATATATACATATTATTATATATATTATTATATATATAGTTATATATATATATATATATAAGTATATATAATATTATATGCTGAGTATATATATATTATATATATAAAAAAATATAATATAATATTATAGTATATTATATAGGTTCCAAGTTTTGTTTGAAGTCACAAATTCTTTAACAAAATAAAAAACTAAAAAAATAAGGGTAAAATTAAAATCATATTGAGCTAGGAAAAATTGTTTAAAAAAACACTTTTAATATCAAAAATATGTTTAGAATTGCTATTGATATGTTATAGATTTGACTTGAAAGTAGAATTATATTAACTTATATATAATATATAGTATATATTTGATAATATATATATATATATATATATATATATATATATATAATCTAATAAATATATTAGTAATATATATATTATATTGATATACTAATATACTATATATATATATATATGAGTATATATAATAACATATAATATTAATATATATACATATGTACGTAGTATATATTTAACGAACTAACGTCAGTTTTTGATATTTTTTTTTTTTTTTCATATATTTTCGAGTATAGGTAAGACATTAACAATGAATTTAAGTGGGTGACGGACATGATCAAAAATATATAGGGACCTGTATACGATATTTTACGACTTCGTCAGTTTAATTTTTTTTTTTTTTTTTTTTTTAAACTAAAGGAATACCAAAGGGTAACCCGGCAAAGATGGAGGAGTCGGGGTCTCTCGCCTCCTGGGGGACGACGGGGTAAGGACTATTTTCCCCCTCCGGGGAGGGTTCGCGGAACCCGCTCTTTTGGTATTTTGGGTTGTGCGGGGGTTCCTCCGCCGGCCTCCCCTACGGGTTAGTGGAAAACGTCCCCCTCGTCTCCCCCGTCCGGCTCGACCCCTACTTTGCCCGTAATACTTATAGCTCAATTTGAAATAAAATAACTCCTTCCTATTGAAAATATAATAAAACTTAAAAAAATCTTTTATTATTTAATTTTTCATAACTAAACTTATTATTGATTAAAAAAAAATGGTTTTATTTTTTTAAAAAACTTAAATAGCTATAGTAACTTTAAGAAAAAAAAATACCGTATTACTTGTTTGTTCACACTTTTCCAAAACTAAAATTTTACCAAGGATTTCTTTATTTCATTATTGAGAAACCCCTCTGTATGTATAGTAGTTTTCAAGATATGGCTTTCGTGATTTTGTCGTTGAAAAGTGTCAATAACTTCATATATATTATTATATATACGATTATATTATTATATATTTTATATTATATATTATATATATATATATATAATAGTATATATTTTTACTATTATACTACTAGCTATACTATTAATTATATATATATATATATACATATATATATATATATTAACCTATATATATATATATACATATATATATATATATAATATATCATTGCTTCAATAAATGATTTAATTTAATAAAAAAATTTAGATCAAAATCTTCACACAAATTCACACAAAACACTTAAAAAAATTTGAAATATAAAAAATACATCCTAAATATAATAAATAATAAGCGATAAAATAGTAAACAAATTAATAAGTTTTTAAATGATCTGAAGAAAATATTTTAAAAGAAACGACAATGAGAGGAGAAATAAAAATGAAAATAAAAAAAAGCGACAAATTAAAACCTCTTTATATACTTTTTTGAGCCTCCAACACCTCAAAAATCGTAGGGTAAAGTAAAAATTTTCCTAAAATACTGTTAGGGTAAAAATAGGGATTTTGTGAAATAGTCATACAGATAGTCTTAAAATGAAACTACTTGAGCCTATATATATATTTATTATAAGTATAGGTGAGTATATATATATATATACTTATATATATTATACTATATATATTATATATATATATATATATATAGTATATATACTACTATTATACTATTATATTATATAATATTATATTATATATATAATAAGTATAATATGACCTGTTATGTTTTAAACGACTCCGTCAGTTTTTGATTTTTTTTTTTTGTTTGTTTTTTTTAAAATATATTTCTAGTATATGCCAAACAGTCAATTTAAGGGGTGACGGACATGAATCAAAAAATATATAGGACCATTTACGTTTTTACGACTCCCTTACGTCTCTTAAATTTAATATTTTATTATTTTTTGTTAACTAAGGAATACCCCAAGGGTAACCGCGCAAAGATGGCAGGAAGGTCGGGTCTGCTCGGCTTTCCAGAGGGACCGACAGGCGTAGGACTAGTTTCTCCCCTCCGGGGAGGGTCTCCGGAACCCCCGCTCTTTGGTAATTTGGGTGTCGCGGGGGTTTGCCTCCGCCCCTTCCCTACGGGGTATGGAAAACGTCCTCCCCTCCCTCTGTCCGCCCGTCGGCTCGAGAGACCCCTAATTTTTTTATTTTTTTTTAACAATATTTGTATTAGAGCTTTATACGCTGATTCTTCAAAATATGTAATTGGTTTTTTTTTGTAAGTGTCGTAATTTTTGAGATATTTTTAATTTATGGAAATTTTTTTTTTTTTTTTTTTTTTGTTTTAAAAAAATTTTTATATAAGTCTTTATACGCAAGATATCCAAATATTGTATTGGTTTTATATGTTAAGTTTTCGTACTTTTCGAGATATTTCATTTTTAAAATTTTATTGATATAAACGTTGTAATTTAATATTATTTATAAATATTTCGATATTGAATCAATCATGTTTATTCCTACTGAAATTTATTGTTAGTAATAATATCTAGCAATATGTTAAAAAAAAAAAAAAAAATCAAACTGACGGAGTTCTTAAACATAACAGGGCCTATATATGATTATATAGTATATAGTATATATATATATATACTATATATATATATATAGTATAATATATATATATATATATTATATATATATATATATATAATGAGTCATTCATTTTCCACGGAACAATAAAAAAATTAGTATCGGAATGGTGGGTAATGCTATCTCAGAATATATATAAATAATCAAGGATTTTATTATTATCATGACGTCTCTAATACACAACTTTATGTACATATATCAAATTTAAACTAAAAATAACTATGCTTAAGCTTACTCATTTTCATAAGCCTACGGTGAAGCACAAAAAAATATATATATCAAGTTTTCTTGTTTAACTTTTTTTTAATATTAAAATTAAATTAATATTTTGAAAATTCAGAAGATTCTCTTCCAAATTTGCTAAAGAAGTCTTCAACGTAGATGCTTTTCGACTGGTATTTACCACTTTACGGAGCATTAAATTTTTTTCGCTCCGGGATTTAATAAAGCTCTCACACACACATATGATAACTATATATATATAATATTATATTATATATATCCATATATATATATGATAATTAGTAATATATAGATATATATATATATATATTTAATATATATATACTATATATATAGTATATTAGGCAAGCGGTTTTATAACCAGTTAGCCTCATATGTAATCTTAAAAAACCTACTAATGCTACACTAAAAGGGAATACAATTTTTAGAATATAAGATAAAATTTTCATATGAAAAATCAATCACCATAATTTATGAATTTATAAAAAATAAATGAGTCATAGATCCCAATGACCGGGATACCTATACCGGAAGCGCCACAAAATCGAGAACATGTTTGGCAAATCTTCATCACAGTTGATCTGTGCGCAGGGTCCAAACTCGTTATGATCTCCTCTCACGTGACGACAAGGTTATGAATTAATATATATATTATATATATATATACTATAAATATATATATATATGAGTATATTCATTATATATATATATGTTTATATATAGTATAATATTATAATGTATATAGTATATATATATCATGATAATATATATATATATTAAATATATATGATATATATAGTATAGTAATATATATAGTTTTTCCTAATATATATATTATATATACTATATAATATATTATATATTATATATATATGATATATAATATATCATAATTATATATACTATATATATATATTATAATATCATAATATTTACATAAGGTTAATTTTTTTTAGTTTTAATTTTTGTATTTAAGAAAAAATAAAAGTAACTTGAAATATTTTCCAAGTTCATATTTTCAACTTTAATTTATTATTAATAATATTATTATTATTATTATATTATTATTTATATTATTATTATTATTAGTTATTATTAATTAATTATTATTATTAATTATTATTATTATTATTATTATTATTATTATTATTATTATTATTATTATTATTATGTATGAATTCGATGTTTGTAAGCTTCCATAATTGGGTAATAACGGTAGTGCAGCAAATGCACCGGAAACAAAAATGGGAGATGGAAGAATGATGACCATGATGAGAAGCCCAGGACCCCTTTGTTCTATAGATGAGACTCGTCGCAGCCATGGACAAAAATACCTAGGAATGAATTCGTAGGACTTTAATTTTAACACATCAACGTAACGTAAATCCTATAGGTATGACAGGAATTTTCACCTATGACGCCCTAATAGAAACAAATAAAAAATCTGCCATGTTAAACCCATCGTATCCTATTGGTCTTACCGCATCAAATTTATATTATATTTATATTCTATATATATATTAATATAATAATAGTATGAGCAGGGGCTCGTGGAGGCAATAAATAGTTAATTTATTCATATCGCGTAGGATGGCACCAGCGCCCCGGCGGTCGGCTGGATCGAGAGGTGGTGGGAGTTCTCGTGGGCACTGCTGAGGATTGAGGCCCAGCGACACTCAAAACAAGTAGCAGAAAAGACCCCGTTTTAGGCATCGCAAGCCGATTCGTCCAAAACTCCAATCCTATATATACAATATATATACTATATTATATATACTATATATATATATATATATATATATAATAATATATATATATTATTATATAAATTTGAAAAATGTTTAATACACCATATATCACTAATACTTGCCATGAAACTCTATGGCAAGTTTTAGTGATAAATGGTGTAACACCATTTAATCACTATAAACTTGCCATATTATGCAAGTTTTAGGGATTAAATGGTGTACACCATTTTTCTTATCACTAAAACTTGCCCCCATAGAGAGTTTCCCTGGCAAGTGTTTTAGTGATATATGGTGTTTGTGGTATTCTTTTTATATATATATATACTATACTATAATTTATATATAGCTATATATATATATATAAATATATATATCAGTATATAATTATATTATATATATATATATATATATATAAATACTATATATTATAGGTTTTTATGCGGTAATGTCCCATTTTACGAATGGGTTTTAGCATGCCTGCCTGTTTTGGTTCCTATAGGCGTAATAGGGAAATTCCTACATACCTCATAGGATACGTGGTTGTTTTTTAATTGGGTTCCTATAGGCGTCACCGGGGAATATCAATAGGTGTTTAAAATTGGTTTTTTTTATTGGTTCCTTATGCTCATAGGAAATTCCGACATACTTATTGGAAAATTTCCTTATAGAATCCACAAAAATTCTTATCTTATACATCACGCATGGGTCCTCAATAGGAAAAGCGTAGGCCTCCTATTGAAAATAATTCATTGGTCCCTAATAAGGAGCCCAATTAAGGAAATGTAATAGGAACCAAATGAAAATTTTTTGCTGGTTCATTGCAACTTCTAATCAGCTCCTGAGAAATGCTTTAATCTCGGGCAAAGCTACAGAACGAATTCTAGTCGCAGTTTTCCAATAGCTTATGAAGGCCAAGTGATGTATTTGTCAAAATCGCTTGGGTAAACAATGAGCTATAAGGACCCTTAGACTCTACTTTATGAAAAGAAGTGTGTGTTGTGTGTGTGTGTGTGTGTGTGGTGTGTGTGTGTGTACGAGTGTGAGTGTGTTGTATGATGGTGTGTGTTTGTGTGAATGTGTGTGTGAGTGGGTCTTGTGTCTACCCTATTATAGAATGTATGTTTAACGAGGTTTCAACTTACATATTATTTTTTGACGGAGAGAGAGTGAGAGTGTTTTGTTCTATCGAGAAATAGTCTTACTTCCTTTCCAATTTCTTTCCTGCTATCGAACTATTGCATCCCTCTCCTTAGTTGTTTTTAACAGTGTTTATTATGTCTAAGCACCAACACAGGTGGTTTATTAACACTAAAAACATCCAATATCAATTAGAAGTTACCCCCTATTTTACACCTATCCTGCAAGAGAATCATACCAAGTAGGGGTACTCACACGCACGCACACACACATACACATCTACAACGCACGCAACACACACACACACACCTACAACACACACATCCCACAGTTGCAAAGATACATAAAAACAATTGGGTTGGTTTGGAAAAGTTGACAAATATGCCAAAGTTTTTTTAGTCGCATACGTCTTCTAATGGAGTGAAAGTGGCGTATATGACTCATTCCACAAAGATTTCTTCATTCTTTTTATACTCACTTTCACCGCCATCTCATCACTTGCGTCCTAGTTAAAGTGAACTCCCTTCTTTTCTATTTATGTTGCCTGCTCATGACGTGATGCTTTTTTAGAGAATGTGTACTTCGGTTATGTCCTTCCATTAATTTTTTATGGCTTCGTTATTCCATTTTCATATTTTAGTTTCTTACCTCTCGAGGAACATTGGTCCCCAAAAATCAGTCAATCTCTTTTATATTATATTTACATATCAAAGATTTTCACCTCACTTTCCATTATAGCAATAGTTAAAGACAATATTGAAAACGTGAAGCAAGATGTATAAATATTAGACAATTAATAACACAGATAGTAAGAAACAACGTTCGAGTGTTTATCATTTTTACGCTTAAAGACTTCTGACAAATGTGTGACAAATTGACGTTTTTAGGATAAATGGGCTAAATAGATGTTTACTGCGTACGAGTTGGATATTACTGTAAAGATTAGTCTCGTATCATTTAATTAGATATTAACTACAAAGGTTGGATTTTATGTACAAATAATTTCATAAAACGCTATTTTTACAAAATATGGGTTCATACATTTATTCTAGTATAGATAAAAAGAATACGTAATTTGTAAGATAATTCCTCTCGAAATGCTAAATAAACGATATATAGTATAAGTGATATATACTGATATATATATATATATATATATAGTAATAGTATGGTAATATATATATATCAATCAGAGGTGGGCCCTTTTCCGCTCTTTAGTCGCTAGTCCGCCAGTGCCTCCGAGCGGACTACCGAGATATAGGTGCGGGACTAGCGGTAGGTG